>APFE030480029.1:48586-65321 GCA_000404065.3 Pinus taeda | reverse complement strand
AGTATGTCGCTCTTGAACATGGCACTCCTCTGTTTTCGCGTCAGGGTGGGGATATCTGATTTGGCTTTTCACTTGTCTCCGTGGGTTTGGGTGATCCTTTTTTGGCCTCTCATCTGCTCATTGCCTCGTCATCGTGACCTGTGATCTAATGATGTCAAAATACTGCCAACTTCACTGTCGTGCCGTCAATATGTTCAAGAGAAGTCCACCTCTGCAAAGAAGAAAAACCGCCTCCGCTTGATAATTCATAACTCTCACAAACATTGCACCTTCCCGTCTCGCGTCGATGATGTGGGAAACATTATGGCCCACCTTCGACAAAGACCACTTCCTGTCGACTTCAGCTCATTATCCAGGAAAGTGGCCTAGAGACTCCCTTCCGGTACCTTGGAGCTTGCATGCCTTAATGGCAGGTTCTTCGTATTTGATGTGAGGTTTTCATCATTGGCCTCCGATCGAATAACTCTGCAGGTGTTCGACATCGGCTCATACATTCACACGCCGTAGATTGTACCAGTACCTTGAGGGCCATTGTCATTATTGGTGGTACCTCTCGCGTCTGTTAACAGTTTTCACTATTGACTGGTAATCAGACGATGTCCAAGCATGTTCGACTTCAGCTTACATGTTCACATGCTTGGACTTGTACTTGTGTTCGGGTCGAGATGGAGCGCAAGACCCTGGATTGTGTCTGTTGTAATCCAGGCGTGATTTTGATACATGACTCTGTCACTGGATGGCTGCGACCATACCAGAGTCTATTCATCGATCCCAACTAGATGGCTGCGTCCATACTACGGATCTTGATTATTATATACTCTGTCAATGGATGGCTGCGCCCATACCACATACATCATGTATTTTGAACTATCATACTGTATCTCTCTATGCAGGTTCTCGGCGGCAGTTCGATATGATCTTGTAAAGCACTTCACCTCTCTCTCTTTCTCGAGGCTCATGCTTTAGGGGGCATCTGTTACACAGTAATTTGTCACCGTTGGTCACCGTCCTTGTTACCCCCCCGCTGTCACACATTGGAGGAAACATTTACGGACCTGTGACCAGTGACTTAACTTGAAAACACTTGCATTGAGGTCTCCTGAGTATGAAGTTCAATAACCCTGAAGACACCCTCTGAAGATTAACCTTGGAAAATGCCTTTTTCCCATTAGCGCGGGTCCACAGTGTTTTAACCCGCGCCAATGGCTCAGTCCCTACAAAGAGGGCATGCCCATAGACGCTCTTTCGTAGAGCACGGCCCGCGCCACACAATTTGGGCATGATTTTTGGCCAGCGCATGCTAGAATGCTTTTTCCTCCGTGACTCACCCAGTTCCCAAAAGGAAAAAGCCCATAAAAGCAGTCGGGCGTCGGCTTTTCTATCCAAGGCAACCCAACTCAATGGTTATTTTGGGACATTACCAAAAACTCAGAATGTGTCCACATACAATGCATATCTCCTCTCCCCCCATCTATAAAGGCCTGTCTCCCCATATTGAACGGGCTAGTGGAAAAGTGCTAGTTTTGGGAGGCTAGTGTTAATGGTGCAAAGAGTGAACAAGCTAGTGAGAGAGAGATAGTATTGAGCTAAGAGCTGAAAGAGAGGTTATGCTACCGGATTGTGGAGAGAGAAAGTGACTTTGCAAGACATGTCAGACTGACTGCTGACCCAGCTAGAGGAGATTTGCAGCGTCAAGCCTTAAGTGGTTGTAATTCTTCTCTCTTTTCTATTAAATGATAAGCGACTGTTATTATGGTTCCATTCATGTGTTCTACTGGTAATATTTGAATTATATCCTGCTTGACTGATATATAGCTGTACGATTTCGGATTTTATGCTTGTTTGTGGGTTGTTCTTCATTTGTGCAGGTGTCCATGCGTGGAGCGCAAGGATAGCGACCGGCCAGAGCTAGAGGACAGGAGCGACACTTCTCCCACAGCAAACAGCGTTGGATCCCAGGTTGGTCTCCTTGATCGACTTCTAAATTGTATAGTTAGGAACTTGCATGCAGCGTGATTGATTGTTGCTAGACCCCTGTGGGGCTAGTGGGATCACCTCTGTCCACAGAGGGGATTTACCTCCGCAACACTTCCCAAAATCCTTGCCACTTCCTCCTCATAGTCTTGCAACGAAGGGTCTTGAGGACTGAGAGGAGGTGTGCGGGATGGTCTAGCTTCTTTTGCTTGGATTGGAATGCATCGCTGGGCTTTTACTCTCACCGAGTGTCTACACTTAGCTGATTCTAGGGGTGTAGTGGAGTTCTTTCATTTTAATATTTTCTTTGGGCCTAGGTTTCTTGGCCCTTACTGTTCTATTTCCTCATTTTCTGGGGGTGGAGCCAAGGTAGGATTTATGAAACTATCCCATGTTAATTGTTGTTGTTCCAATCTATTTGTGATGATTAACTTAATTAATCCATGATGGCTGACTACACTATGTGGGTCCTTGGCTGTCCTTACTCATCGGGCAACATCATGCAACAGGGAATTTAAATAAAATGGTAAATTAACTGAAATTATTTTCTTTAAAATGGCCATCGTAAGTGATATATCTTTGGATGATGACCGCCAACTCTTGCCATGGTTGCTCCAATGCTGAAGGACAAATTCCTTTCCCCGTTCGTACGAGCCACTCGCTTGGGTCCTGGAAGGCTTCAATTACACTGTATAAAAGGATGCGTCTGTCTGCCCATTTCGCCCCTTCCGCCGCATGTTGAGTGACTTCGGCCAAGACTTCTTCTGAAACTATCATGCTTATGCCTTTGACCACTGAACTACCATACTGCAGATTTTGCAGAAACTCCAGTGTTAGCTCTTCATGGAATCCTTGCAATCTGTTTAAGTACTTTAACCAGCCAGTGCGTTCAAGGATTTCGTGGGCTTGATCCGACACCATCAGTACTAGAGGCTCACTCCCAATTGCTCTTTCACCCATAGTTGCTGCAATTGGGTCTGGTTCTTCTGAAGACAACTGTGTTTTACCCCTGTAATGCAACACAAAAACAATGTATATCACAAGAATTATAAAGGAAATGACTCTACTTGGATAAGAATTATCGTGTTTAGTTAAGTCGTCCATCCCGTCAGCCATACTTAACGCAAAATCGTATGTTTGCATGCCTGCCATGATGGTTTCCATTCTTCAACCAATCAAAATTTTCTGTTAATTATTACATATCCCTGCACATCATGCAAATGTACTCTGGAGATAATTCGAATGGTTATGACACTTTTCTTCATAACTGGAATACGTGCTATCCATACGTAGGCCATCCCTCCCTCTGATGAGAGAAGGGCGTCCACATCCTTTCAGCACGCGGAAAATAGGAAAATAACCAATGCGAAATAAATGTCGGCAACCAATCTAAAAGAAACACAGTACACAAATCAATAAAGCATTTAAGTGACATGCGCCGTCAGATGTGAATTAGCCAAAAATAAAAAACAGCAATATCAAGTCATTATGTCAAATATTTTACCGAATGCAGGATTAATCATATCAGCATAATAAGAGGTTTATAATTAATGGTTGCCTTTTAATACGCAGACATATGGAATATGATAAATATAGATAAAAATCACCATGCTATGCAGCTTGTAAAAGTGCTCCCAAACAGATTTTTTTTCGTTTAGAAATAAGGTGATAGGTGATAAGAGGTAGATGTCATATGGTAATATAAGGTAATACTTCAATACCACAGTAGAGCCACTTCTGCCAGCAGGGATTCATAGCCTCGACAAGGTTGCTTTTTAACCCTCCCAAATGAGCCAGAGTCATTTTCACAATTTAATTTTTCTTCTTTTTGTCACAAAGAGACCACTATGTTGGCATGGTGACCAGATAACCATAGTGCCACTCACCAGGGTGAAACAAAGATGATCAAGCTGGCTCGTGATGAGACCCCCTGTTCTTCTGACAAATTATTTATCAAGAAGATCATTACCTTGGTGTGGTAGCTAAATTGGAATGTCACCTATTCTTATGATCGTGGTAGGCTGGCTCATGTTGAGACCCCTTATCCTCTTTGGACAATGTTGTAAGCATTTTGCTATTTTATTTTATTTTTGCAATTTTTCTTGTAAAAAGGGAGGCTCATTTGCTCCTTAAGAGTCAAGAATGGTGTAAGAAGTAAGAAGATGCCAATGGAAGTATTATACTCTTATCCCTTAACATTATATCGATGAGTTTTATCCATTTGGAATATAAGCATAAGCCAGGATGGATTAAAGGTAATGAATCATTTCCTGATGTGTTCCAAAAGAAAAGATGTTCAGACAACCATTATAAAGATTCGCCATATTAGCTTGATGAATAAAGATAACCAACAAAAGGATTTTAGAAGTTATAATGACATTGTTATTACCATATATCTTTAGAAGAGACATGAATGCACATGGCACTTATTTGCAATATAAAAGAAGAAGATCATGGTATAATGATTAAGAAAAAAAAATGAGAAAAAATCATCATTTAGCTTGTGGTTCACTCTGCAAAATAAAAAAAATCAAATAAAATGAAAATAAATAAGGAGAAATGCGTTGTTCAATCAATTGAATGGTAGGCGTTCAATAGTTTGAACAACAAAAACAAATAATAAAACAATGCTTCTCAATCAAGAGAACGACAATTGTTTAATAATTTGAACATCGAAAACTAATGAATGGAAAATGTGTCGTTCAATCAATTGAATGACAATCGTGAGAATACAAAAAAAACATGTTGTTCAATCAATTGAACGACAGTCATCCAATTGTTTGAACAACAAAAAC
The DNA here is from genome assembly GCA_000404065.3 of Pinus taeda. Lineage (NCBI taxonomy): Eukaryota > Viridiplantae > Streptophyta > Pinopsida > Pinales > Pinaceae > Pinus > Pinus taeda. Next base: position 60,552 of record APFE030480029.1, on the reverse strand, counting down.
GAAATAAGAAAACAATGTTGTTCAAGCAAGTGATTAGCAAGCGTCTGCTCGTTTGAATAATGAAAACAACAAAATTGTGTTGTTCAATCAATTGAACGACACATGTTTGCTTGTTTGAACAACAAAAATAAAAAATGAAAATGTGTTGTTCAATGAATTGAACGGAAAGCGTTCGCTTGTTTGAACAACAAAAATAAAAAACAACAAATGTGTTGTTCAATCAATTTAAGGGCAAGCGTTCAATTGTTTGAACGACAAAAATAATAAAAAATGTGTTGTTCAATCAATTTAACGACAAACGTTCAATTGTTTGAACAACGAAAACAATAAAAAAATGTGTTGTTCAATCGATTGAATGACAAACGTCCAATTGTTTGAACAATGAAAAACGAAAAAAAAAAAAACGTTTTGTTCAATCAATTGAATGACAAACCTCCAATTGTTTGAACAACGAAAAATGAAAAAATGTGTTGTTCAATCAATTGAACGGAAAACGTCCAATTGTTTGAACAACGAAAAACGAAAAAATGTGCTGATCAATTAATTGAACGATAAATGTCCAATTGTTTGAACAACGAAAAATAAACAAAAATGTGTTGTTCAATCAATTGAACGACAAGCGTCCAATTGTTTGAACAACAAGCATCCAATTGTTTGAACAACACAATATGTCAAAGAAGAAATGTGATGTTCGATAAATTCAATGATGAGTTATAGAAAAAAATGCTATTTAATCTATTGACCGACAGGCGTTCAATTGTTTGAGCAGCAAAAACAAAAAATCCATATTTACATGGTAATTCCTACAAAGGTATGTACATTATTTACAATTTTTCAAGAAATTTCAAATTTTTAAAGAAAAATTCGCTGGTTTATTATTCCCTGCAGCTAGATATTGCATGGAGGGGTCCTCACATACCTGATGGTAGAAAGATTCTTTCATAAGCGATTTATGATAGAGGCACACTCGATGCCCGTTTACCTTAAAGGAATCACTGGATCCGTCTATGGTAGTCAAGGTAAGAGTATCATTGTTATGCACTTCTTGAATCTCATAAGGGCTGAGCCATCTTGTTTGCAACTTGCCTGGGAAGTCCTGGAACCTAGAATCGTATAGAAGCGCCCAATCTCCTTTTTGAAACATTTTCTTCTTGATAAGGTTGTCGTGCCATTTTTCCCTTTGCTGCTGTATTATTGTAGTTCGTTGCAAAGCAAGCAATCGAGCTTCATCTAGTTTGTTAATTTGCTAAAGACGCTTGGTTTGAGCTTTTGTTAAATCGAGACCCACTTTCTGGGCCGTCCTTAGAGTCTTTATTTCGAATTCGATTAGAAAAATTGGTTCTTTACCGAACACAAGCTGGTAGGGAGAGTATCTAGTAGTATTCCTCCAAGTCGTACGATAGGCCCACAAGGCCTCTGGCAGTCTAGCAGTCCAATCTCATTGGTGCGTTGAGACTGTTTTAGTCAGAGTTGCTTCTATAACCTTGTTGGTGCTTTCTACCTGCCCGTTCGCCTGTGGGTGATACGAAGAAGTGATCCTGTGCATGATATGATGGTTTCTGAGGGTGGCAATAATCTTGTTACCTATGAATTTCTTCCCCCCATCTGTGACCACTTCTCGTGGTAATCCATACCATACCAATAACCCAAAAAGGAAGTTAATCATTACTTCCTCTGTGGCTCTTGGTAAATCTACTGTTTCCACCCATTTTGTCACATAATCCGTGGCTACTAGTATGTAGGCCTTCTGATTGGAAGGCAGATGGAATGGACCTAGAAGTCTAATGCCCAGCGCTCTAAGGGTTCTATGACAAATTTTGGCCGCAGAGGCATTTCATCAGATTGACCAGGTTGGCCCATCCTTTAGCAACTGTTGCAGGGCTGGGCAGATTTTTTAGCATCCTTAAAAATAGTGGGCCAATAATAGCCCATTTGTAATACCTTATGTCCTGTTCTTCGGTCTGCGAAATGTCCCCCACAGGGTTCGTCACGGCAAGCCTTCAGGATGTCATGGATCTCATCCTCGCAGATACATCTGCGTATACACATGTCGACCCCCGTATGAAAAAGATATCCACCTATCCAAGAGAACCGGGAGCTACGCTAAACAATCAATTTTCTTTCCCTTGTTGTTAAATGTTTGGGTGGCTTCCCTACTGCCAGATAATTTTCCACATCTGCATACCATGGTGTCTTAACTGTCACAACAAATAGGTGCTCATCCGGGAATTGGTCGTTTACCGTTAGTGGATCATTAACCTTCAGAATTCGAGATAGAAAATCAGCAACAGGATTCTCCTTTCCTAGACGATCTTTAATGGTAATGTTGAACTCCTGCAAAAGCAATAACCATCTTGTTACTCAACCATTTGTGATAGGATTATTAGCTAGATACCTAATGGTAGATTGATCAGTGTACAAAAAGACTTGGTAGCCAGTTATATAGTGTCTATATTTATTTATTACATAAATAACTGCTAAAAATTCTTTTTCTGTCACTGTGTAATTGAGTTCAGTAGGGGTGATATTTTTGCTAATTAAATATATAGCATAAGGTTTCTTGTCCTCCTCTTGGCCGAGGACAACGCCTATGGATACATCCGATGCGTCCATGGAAATATGAAAAGGCAGCTTCCAGTTCGGTCCACGTAATATTGGTGTTGTTGAGACTAGTTTCTTTAATTCTGCAAAAGCTATGTCACACTTGTTAGACCAACTGAAATCAATGTTTCTAGTTAGACCGTATAAGGGTGTCGCAATCTGTGAAAAATTCTTGATAAATCAGTGATAATAACCTGCATACCCTAGGAAACTACGTACCTTTGTTTGGGTGCAGGGGGTAGGTAGTAAAAGAATTACCTCTATTTTTGCTGGGTCTACCTGTATTCCTACTATAGAGATGTAATTCCCCAGGATCACACCCTCGGTCATCATCATATGACACTTGACATTGCTTAAACATAAGCTGGTAGTGATGCATCGTTCTAAGACTTTTTATAGCGTCCATAATGCTTGATCAAAATCATCCCCATATGGAGTAAAATCATCCATATATACCTCTATTCCTTGATTTATTAGATCAACAAAGATGCTTAATATAGCTCTCTGAAATGTGGCCGGGGCGTTGCACAAGCCAAATGGTAATACTCTGTATGCGAATGTGCCCCAGGGACAGGTGAAAGTCATTTTGTCCTCGTCTTCAGGGGCAATCTGAATTTGATTGTACCCACTAAAGCTGTCTAGAAATGAGAAGAACTGCTTCCCTGCCAACGTGTCGAGGACCTGATCAATGAATGGGAGGGGAAAATGGTCTTTTTGTGTTGCCTTATTTAGCTCTCGATAGTCTACACAAATATGCCATTTTCCGTTTTTCTTGGGGACGACCACCAAAGGGGAGACCCATTTACTGTCTGAGATAGGATAAATAAAGTTTACATCCAGTAGCTTCTATAATTCCTCTTTCATGATATCCTTGAGGTGAGGGTTCAACTTCCGTTGAGGCTGCCGGATGGGTCATGCATCCTTGTCTGTATAAATGTGGTGTGTACATAACTGCGGATCTATCCCTTTCATATTAGGATAATCCTAGGAAAAAGCCCCTTTATGTTTCTGCAATACCAGGATAAGCTTTTTCTGCTATTCGCTTTCCAAATTAGCATTGATATTTAGAACTTTTCCTGGTTCAATCTCGACTGGTTTGCTGTTCTAAACAATAGTTGTCTGAATATGCTGGTTGTCTATGTCCTTCAAGGGATCTTCCATGGCTTCGTTATCAAGAATTGCTTTTAGCATCTGACACCCCACATTGGTTGGCTGATTTATAAAACTGTTGATAACATCATCTTCAGTTTGATTTTTAACTTCTAGCGCTTCTTCTACTATGAGTGGTGAACATATGCTCTCTTCCAGGTACGTTGGTGGCTGCTTACATATTTTTACAATGGGAAAACTTGGCCTGGCAGGAGGGTATAACACCAGATTTTTTACGACATCTCCCTTTGTGATAGTCATGCTGCCTTCTCGGCAACCAATATATGCATCAGCTGTTGCCAGCCAAGGTTGTTCCAGAATCAAAGGATGCCCATCCAACCTACTCCTTGGGTTTATAACCAGGAAGTCTATAGGATATTCCCATGAGTCAACAGAAACTGTAATATCTTGTAAAGTCCCTTCTGGTCTTACCACCGATTGATTAGCAAGATCTAATAAAGTGGTGGTTCGTTCTAAGGCTGTAATACCAAGTGCTTGACAAGTTTCTATTGTTAGTATGTTAATGACCGCTCCTCGATCAACTAGGGTGTTTGGAAAAGAGCGGCCATATATATGAACTGTTACTATGGGATTTCCAGGGTCTTCGTATTTTATAGGAGTTTCCTCTCCCAAGAGTAAATCGGATCAGGTTCCTATGACATGAATAGTGGGTGAGGTTTTTACCTTCCTCACAGGCCTTTTTAACCATAATTCTTTGATGGTTTTGGCATAGATGGGAATGTCTTGAATAGCCTAGAAGAGGGGAATCTTAATACATAAATTTTTTAGTTCCCCTATAAGATCAAAATCAGGATAAGTGATCGGTTTAGGTATCACTAGCCTTTCGGGGAAGGTAGGGGAAGTGACCATAAGTTTTTCAAGGTCATCATGTTGATCTGTTTCTTCCCCTTGTTTTGATTCAGTATTATTTACAAGTGGTGGAACATGTACAAATGATGGAATATGTATAGGTGGAGTTACAATTTCAATTGAAGGCTAGTCCCTGTTTTCCTCAGGGGTTATGACCCGACCTGACCTCAATCTGAGCTCATTACATTCTTTCTTCTCAATCTCATATTCTGGATTTTCAATAGCCTGTACCAACTGGACTAGCCTATTATTAGGATTCGAGTTTAGTTGAGCTGGTAACTGTGGCCATAGAAGAGGTTGAGAATTCTGCTGTAATGTATAAGGAGCTGACAATGCGGTCTAAGGCTGGAGGCCTATTCCCGTAGGTATATTGGATATACCTAGAGGTCACTGCTAGTTTGTAGACCAATTTGGGTTTTGAGAGGAGGAGGCAAGCCACTGGGATTGATAGGGATTGCCTTGCCAAACAGGAGTAAAAGGAGAATTTGACCAACCATTTCCTGGAAAAGATTGTGCTGGCCAGGATGTCATAGGGAATGGTGGACTTTTCCAGTTTGGGTAGGGTGATTGACCTTGCTAGGCTGCCCTAGGGTTCTATTGTTGTTTAAACTACGATGAAGGAAAAAATTGGGATGCGCCTTGTGACATACCTATAGGTTTGGCTTGCCATTGTCGACGCTGGTTCATCAAATATACCAGTTCTGTTTCCTCATATGCTTCTTAGAATACCACTTTCAGCCTGGGTAATGATGGAAATTGTTCAGTATCATGATCTTTAGTACAAATGGCACACGTCTAAACCATGTCTAACGGGCACTCCCGTTCGCTGTGCTTCTTTCGACAACGTGGGCAAAATATGGCCAAATTTTGTTTTGCTAAAGCTTGTTTTTGTTTGGCTTGTAGAACATCCAGATGTGTTGTAAGAGTGCCCAAGATATCCGTCTTAAAATCTTCTAGGAGGTTGCCAATCTCCATCCGCGTTATACCTCCACTATGTGGTTTGCTTTCTCTACTCATTGGATCTCGGCTAGCTGCTCCTGTATGTGCGCTTCCTCACGAACACCTGATACACAAATGAATAATTTCATCATACTCTTCCTGAGAAATATCCCCTTTTCCCATTAAGTTTAGAGTTTCTATCCATTCTTCTTTCATTCCTTTAATCAATATAGCTCTTAGGACTTCTTTTGGTAGGGTAGTGTGTGGAGATCTCTGCAAATTATAATTAAATCGTTCTACATATTCTTCTAGTGTTTCGTTATCTTTTGTAGTCATCTTGAAAATCTCATCTTTCAGTTCCCTAGTTTTACAAAAGTCCTGATATCTTTTAAGGAAGGAGGTTTTCATCTCGTCCCAAGAATTGATGGTTCTCCCACCTAGACCAATAAACCATCTTAAAGCTGCCCCTTTTAAAGTGGAAGGGAATAATTTTAGTTTTTGGGGGTCAGTGGTATAGTCATACCCTCTATAGAGGACATCAAACTCAAATAAGAAAGCATCAAGATCCTCTGTGATCATCCCATGAAAGGTTGGGATGTTTTGCAGAGGAATAGCCTTCATAAGGGCATTGGCTACCTGATCAACTATGGGGTATTCTAATGTCAAGGTTTGACCTTGGGGTGGCTATTCTGCCATTTGATCAAAGATATGCCAATAGTCTTTAGGGATTTCAAGGGGTGCTTCCGTAATAAACAGAGAGTTAGCAACCCGAGCTAGTTTTACAACACTCTCTAGGTCTGGAATCTTAGGAGATCCTTGTTCAGACATCTATGGTTTTGCTTCAACAACCCCACTAGTTTCTCCTTTTTCTTCTTGTAAATTACATGATTTTCCCTCTTGTAGAGGATCAGAGGGTAGGATTATTGTAGCGTGAAAACTCTGTTCCAATCCTCCTACTTGGCTTTGAATCTCAGCATGAGCGGCAGATGGTGGGCCTGTTGCTTGAGGGATGGCAGTAGAACATTTTCCAGGTATAGCCTGGAATCCTACTGATGCTTGAGACTCTACTCTTCTTATAATTTCATCTATAAAGGTCATTCTCCCAAGGTTCACCGATCCTTTGGGTTTTGTGTGTTTTGATAGAGGATTCTGTTCTTTCTCTATCTTTTTATTCCTAGTCATTCATAAAACAAATTCCTATTTAACCTCTAAAATTTTGTTGTAAAGTGGGCAAGTAAGCAAGCACTTTACTTGCTAGGTACGCAGGTTCTTACCTTCCGTTTTTAAAATATAGTTCCCTTATAGCAAAGGGGTAGAATTAATCACTTTGAACACACTCCCTGGAAATGTTGCCAAAATGTTGGCTCACTAAGATGTCCTTTTTACAGGCAACCTTAATCCCTACATTACTTATCAACCCAAGTTAAGTCTTTCTATTTCAAGAGGGTCAACACAGTATGTGCAGTGAAGTTAGAGGTTATCTAATGATGAATCGTTGCAATCATTAAAGTCCAATTCTTCAATCCAATCCACACACGATGTAATTCTATACAACTTGTTCCGAAACCAATTGGAATTTGAATGTAAATGAGAATTACACAAAGAGTTACTCAAATAAGCTTGAGACTAATCACACTTTAACCAAGTAAAGCAACTATGATTATCAAATGACACTAACGCTCAAATCAATCTGCATCATTAAATAGAAACAACAATCGGCAACTGAACAACAATCAATAAGTGAACAACAATAACTATAAAATATTCCTAAATGATAAACATTCTATATTGCAATCCGTAGAAGTTACTTAGTATTGTCTCTCAAGATATATGATAACATTCATTCAATCCGAGCAACAATCAACCATACATTCACTCATTCTAATCAAAGCGCTTACTTAAGTCTATCTTGCAATTTCATTATAAAGCTAAGTGAACAACAATATAGATCAATGTCACCAATCTTCAAGATAAGCAAAAGAACTAAACATTAAATCAAATGCAAGGACTGAATGTAAACTATAACACAAAGGAGCAGTAGAACGTCTTGTGACTGGGCCCAGAGTCACTAGAAGCCTCTGCTTAATAAAAACTTAGAACACGAAACTGTATCGAGCGCAACCTTCTTTCATTAACTTCAAAGAAACAGCTGACAGAGTCACTGAATCAACAACGTTTTTACTTGAAACAGAATAATTACATATCAAAAAACTGTCATCTAGTTTCCTTTTGGCCTTATATAACATAAAAGGGAAACTTGGATAACAACGAATCCTAAGGATTTCACAATATAAAATCTGATTATATGATAAACTGGAGTACTCGAACTGATCTTCCACTTCCTTGTCTGCTCGAGACGCCATGGCTTTTCCCTTTATGGCCTCGTGTTTTTCATACTAAATTCGCCTATTCTATCACCAACTAGTTTCTTCCAGCTTTGACTGATATTTTCCTCATTTTATTCTATAAACAGAGATAATATTATAAGGATGAACGATAAATGAAGCATTAAGTGAAGAGAAATCATACCTTTTTCTCGTCCCAACACTCTGCAAGGCACATATCCCATTTGCATGTTCACAAGGTATGTAATTTTAGGACTATTCTTATTATGGATTTCGATTCCTAAATCCTCAAAGAACATCAGTCCTCTTTGACCACTCTTATCTTGGATACCTTGTATCCTCAAAGATTGTCGGTCCCTTTCCTTTCTTATATGCTGTATCCTCAAGGAAACCACCAATGCGTGTTCAATACTCTACCATTATTTCTTCATTACCCTCACTTACACTTATGGTTATTAGTGTTGGTCTAGTGTATGAGACATGAAGAAGAGAACGCATATGTGATTTCCAACATCACTCCCTCCAACCATAGAGGATATCCCTATTCTCCTTTTGATTAGAGAATAGATCCTTGCTCCTATTTAAGGAGACTCCTTTGATCCCTTTAAAAACCAAATGATATTCCATACTTCCTTTCTATTTGAGAAGTCAACACCAAAAGCCTTATAACTTGTCTTTATAAGAGTATCACCTACTTGTTCTTCATAGCTACATGGCTCCCTCTTTTCTTTGTATCAAGCTTGCTTACTTCTGAGGTATCATGGAGCCATATTCACTCTTAAATATTGTGACAATATACATGTCATCTCTCTTTCTCATCACTTTCATTTTGTCATCATTGATGAAGGCATTGTATTGAGCCTTCCCGAACTTCAAGATGATCATAACTTCTTCAGGAAAGTGATCTTCCCTTAATGACCTTCGGGTTATCTTCTTGCAATGCTACCTTAAAATCCAAAGATGAATATATCTTGACTTCATAATTTCTAGGTATCTTATGTTGATATTGCCTCAACATTCTTCATATATTCCTACAATATCCTTCAAAGTAGAAAAATAATATATTAACCAGATAACCAACAATAATTAAAATTAGACTTACCTCACCATGATGACTTTCTCATCCAAACATCAACATCCTTATGGTCCATATCCACTTGAACCTTCATGCATTATAGTTTCCAAGGATCAAACTTGATTTCCAAGTTAGAGCTTTTCTTTCGGATATTATGCTGATGTTAACATTATTCTACATAATCTAGAGAAAGTATTAATTCTTTATTTATTATAAAGTAGGTCACATTATTCCCTTTTAAACATCACATAATCATACAAATCATGCACATATGAATCTTTTTTTCTCCCAATGAAAAATAATAACTTTCATTATGATTGTAAATTACATGTTGTAGATGCTTTAGAGAAGCGTATTAAAAAAATTGGTGGCCAAGCCACATACCAATATGATTGTCTGTTACATTCCTGCAACTGATATAATGATAATAAATATACAATATATAACATGTTTGGAAAAATAAACAAAAAAAATGATATCTGCAGGATAGAACTGTCAAAATAGACTCATCGAAAATTAGGGCAAAGTTGCCCCCATGGAAGTATTGATAGAATTCATGCCGATCTACTCATGTATCAACCAGTGACCCCGTGGCTGGAGCGCGACCTCCTTGGATAGATGATTAGAAAGTTGGTTCCTTTCCTTGTAAATATGTTGACAAGAAATGGAGTCAAACTCCAATTTTAATAATAATACCTCGTCCAATAGTTTCTTGAGTGTGTGCACATGACAAACATATTGTTGATTGAACCAGTTAGTGACAAGTTGAATCTCCAAATATCTAAAGATTCCTACTTCCTTTTTCTAATGCAAAGTGGAGAATATGTCTGAGAGTGATAAGTTATGAAAAATTATTTGTGCCACATCCAAGGACCATATGAAGTTTGAAATAATGATCATTAGTGAGATATAAAATAACATCCCCACCACATCATGTCTGCTGAGTGGATCCATCAAAATATGCCCATGGGAGGGTTTTGTCAATGTGTTTAGCTAAGATGTTTCTGTGAGGTTGTTTGTGATCGTCCTCAGGTATTAAGTTATAAAGTGTAGTGATGTGAGCAACAACAAGTGTCCAGTGTGGAGGATTGCCATGACAAATAAGTTTGTTCTTGCTTAACCAAATACACCAGCAGATCAAAAGAAAAAGATTCCTGAGTTTTATGTGGTGAACCTGATACCACCATAATTCCCATGCCAATGTTATTCTCAGACCAATCCATCTAAAATTCAAATCCAATGATTATTGCACTTGATTCCATAACGCAATTGTAGAGGGACAATGGAGAAAAAGGTGATCAATGCTTTATTCATTGTTCCTACAGAGTGCACACCACAAAGGTCCCTAGAAAGACCGACGTTGAAGATTGTCCCCAGTTGGAGCTTTGTTACGCAAGATGCACCACATGAAAAGTTTGGTTCTGGGGGGGGCCTTTTAACTTCCAAAGAGGGTGCCACCACCATACAGTGGCAGGGGTCTTATGCTCAACATTCCTTCGGAGAGTATGCTCCATGTTGAGATAGAGCCCAAATAAGCTCATCTTCCCTGTTCAGAATCCTGACATGTGATTCAACAAGTGCATTTGTATAACTGGTCCATTCTTGATGCCAGGCCTCAGGAAAACCATGATCTAGCGCCGATTTCCAAGCCCGAGAGAAAATGTTAGTGTTGTTTGGATCGACAATGTGATATAGTGTGGATATGCCAGAGCTTGCTAGATGTTGGATAAGTGCGGGAGGAAGAGAGAAAGCATTCCCACATCCCCACCAGGGATCCAGGTCAATATATACCTAGCTGTCTAAGCCTATTATCTAGGCCAACCCATCTTGGATGTGGGAAATAGAGTTAAGTACATCATGCCAAATTGAAGATATATTTGTCCTATTCCAGTGTGGTCTCCGTACCCATTCGACAGTATGGAGCAAACTGATGTATTTTTGGATAACTACCGCGGTCCACAGTTTTTTTTTCTATAAGAACCTACCAACCCAATTTCGCTACAAGTTATTTTGAGAAAGCTACAAGGTTTTTCATACCCCTGCCTCCCCATTTCTTTGGCAGGGCAACATGATCCCATTTAACCCAGGGAAATGTATTTCCTTCCTTGTACCCCCTCGAAAGGAATCTGCAACAAAGCTGTTGTATTCTAGAGAGCATGCCTCTAGGAATCCAGGCCAATGACATCCAATAAATAGGAATAACTTCCTATACAGATTTGATAAGGACAAGGCAACCAACTCTAGAGAACCATCTATGATGCCCAATATTCAACCTTATTTCAATTTTTTCCATGAGCCATGACCAGTCCGCAATTTTATATCTGTTGGGCTTGAGCCAAAACCCCAAATATTTAAATCCATCTTCAAATTCAAGGTTAGAGAAAGGGGAATTTCTGTTGTTCATAGTGAAACTTAAACCGTGAGCACCCCACAACGATCAGTGTGGATTTCGTGTGATTACATTCCATACCAGTGGATTTATATAAAAAATTTAAAGAAGTGTTGAAGGCACAAGAGTCACTGATAGATCCATTCATAAAAATGAGGACGTTGTCCACAAATAGGAAGTGTGACAAGACACAATTGTCTGCAATTTTGATTCCCTTTAATCTCCCATTCTGCTTTTCCTCAATGATTAATCTACTAAATCCTTCCATAACCAATAGGAAGAGCAGGGGTGAAAGGGGACAACCTTGCCTGAGAACACACTCAACATGAAAGAAGTGTGATGTTGATCCATTTATGAGGATGATGTAAGACACATTAGAGATGCAACACATAATCAAATTAATGACAGATATAGGGAAGCCCAGGTGAGTCAATAACATTGTTAGGCCCCTATACTACTAGTGTAACCCCTTATTGTTATTAGTACAACCCACTTATTATATTGATGTACCCATGTAGTTCCCATATTGTTACTATTGTACCCCATAGAAGCCCACTATTGTTATTGTTGTGCCCTTACATTATTATTGTTATGTCGG
>APFE030480029.1:0-46025 GCA_000404065.3 Pinus taeda | reverse complement strand
CAGGTGGAAGTACTTACCAGCAGAAGATTCCACATGGGACGACAAGAATTTTATACAGAAGCATCAAGAACTACTCAAGCGTTGAGGAAAACACTTTTTGAAAGAGAGGGGCATGTTAGGCCCCTATACTACTAGTGTCACCCCTTATTGTTATTAGTACAAACCACTTATTATATTGATGTACCCATGTAGTGCCCATATTGTTACTATTTTGCCCCATAAAGCCCACTATTATTATTATTGTGCCCTTACATTATTATGGTTATGTCGGCTATGGTTATGTTATGACCCCTTAGACTCCTATATATAGAAAGGAGGTCTTTTCATTTGTAGCATCCAAGAATTGTTCATTTATGTAATGTAAAGGAAGTTGCCCCCTCGAAGAGGCTGAATTCTAACGCGTTGATCTATCATTTCTATCTTTTCTTGAGCTGGTTTCATAACAAACATCCACAAGTATAACCAACTGGTTATATCAAAAGCCTTAGATAGGTCAATTTTGAGAATCATGCCCTTCAGTTTCTTAATTTTAATGGAATGAATGCCTTCCTGTGCTATGCCAATAGCTTCATGAATCTGATGATTGTTTAGGAAGGCAATTTGTTCTGGGGAGATATGGTGAGATAGGATAGGCTTAAGATGATTAGCAATTATTTTGGAAATGATCTTGTAAATACAATTGTAGAGAGAGATAGGTCTAAAATCATTGAAGGTACGAGGTGAGTAAGACTTAGGGATAAGGGAAACGAAAGTAGAATTAAAAGCATCATACATCCGATCACTGGTTCTACATTCTTAAATAACTCGAAGAAGATCATGTCCAAGCAATTCATAGAAATATAGATAAAAATCCACTGACCAACCATCCGGTCCCAGGCTCTTATCCTTCTTGAACCACTTGAGTACACCCTCTAATTCCCCCATTGGCATAGGCTTGGATAGGTTTTCATCTATTTCATTATATACGAATCTCAGAAATAGATTGGCAACTTTAATCACTTCCATCAATGTGACATCCCGTAAGGCTTTGAATAATTGACCGAAGTGGGAGATTCCCAGTGGAGGAAGGTGGTTAAAAGAATAAATAGGTTGACCTACCTCATTATCCAGGGTCCATATGGTGTTGATGGCCTTACGTCCTCTAGAGAATTGTTGGTAAAACTCGGTATTATCGTCTCCAACTTGTAACCATATGACTCTGCTCTTGAGCCTCCAAGTCTCTTCTCTGTCCTTGAGGATTCTGAGTCTATCAACTTTTAGTTTAATGACACGATCTTTGGATTCAATGGTGTTGAAACCTCCTCCACCTACTTCTTCCAGTCTAGCTAATTCCTCTTCAATTGAATTGAGGATGATGTCATCCTTATTTTTATTATCCTTGGCCCATTCAATCGTCTTCTTTTTAAGACAAGTGAGCTTAGATGAAAAGTGCATAGTTGCAATTTGCCCAGGTACCAGATGATGAGATTGCGAAACATCAGTAACTAGTTGTATATAGGCCTCATCCTTAAGCCATGTCGAATTGAATTTGAAAGAGGCCATTGGTTTGGAGGATGCACCAACAAACTTTAAATATATCAGGAAATGATCCGAGATACCGCCCGCTCCAACCCAGTTTTTGAGCATAGAAAGTTTGTCAAGTAGAACATATTTAATAAGGAAACAATCCAATTGCCTAGAAAGCATGACATCCCTAATCCTCCTATTATGCCAGGTAGGTTTTAAACAAGTTGTTAGAGTCGGTCTTTACATCCCTCCGTCAGAGATCATTTCTCTTTATTGCATTTCATTTTTAGGTGTCTCGCTCATTTCACTCAGTTGCATTCTGCTAGGGGCATGCCATAATCTGACGAAAGGGTTTAGTCATTCATTACCCCTCATGCCTTACCATTCTGGCTCAGGTCTATCCATCAAAATCAAGTTTTTGAGTCACTTACAGCCCTGTTTTGGTCTTTTGATTAGCAAGAGTTATTTTCAGTCACTAGGTCTAGGGATTCATAAGTTGTGTCTTCAAGATGTCCAATAAAGCCAGTAGACTTGAGGGAGGTTCTTAATAAGTTCTCCTTTCAAAGATTTTCATCATCATATGGATAGATTATGACTGTTCTTCAAAACTCTATTTTGAAGAAAAGTCGAGATTTCATTTTTTGTAATAATTTTCAAAAAAAATATTTCAGTTCTTGAATTCTACAGGCGCAGCCCTGGTTTTTCTTGGTCAAACATGCCACTGTCCCTACAAAAAATTGCCAAGAAATTCATCATTCGAAGCCAAAATCAAGGGGGAAACAAAAGGACAACGTTGTATTAATTTTGAAAAAGTGCCAAAAACCAAAACATTACAAAAATGGGTTTTGAAGAACCAAAAATCAAAACCATGTCTCCATGTCTTTATAACAAGTTCTTCATAAGAATCAAGGTCAATTTGAATGCCAAGAGTGAAGAGAAAACATTTCAAAGTGATTGGGTGAGTCAGCACACATTTTGAGTGAAATTGGTTAAAGTCGGGCAGGCGCGGCGCACAGAGCAGGTGGCACGGTGCACTGGAGGAGTGCGGCGCACTGGGTGAAATTGTCCAGTGTAATTCTGAACACGCGCGGCGCACTGGGTTCTTGGCGTGGCGCATACACCAAATTGCCCGAATTTGCTTGAAATTGCATCAAATGGCCATCTAAACACTTGGATTTGCTAGGTAGGGTCACCATTTCAGTGTTTCATCCATTTTTATGCTAGTATGATGATGGTTTATGGCTGCTAAAAGTTGCAACAAAAACTCTCAAACCCTACCTCTCAAAGTCATCAAGCCAATTGCTGTTAGGGTTTCAAAAATTGTTTGCCACCAAGTATATCCTTTTTCCATCATTTTCTTCTCCCCTTTACTCCATTTGTTCCCTAATCTCATTGTTCCCTATCCCCTCAAATTATTAAACCCTTATCCCCAATTCCCTTCTACCGATTGTCAAATTTAAAAACCCAAACCCTACCTAATATAAATTTCCCAAACCCTCCTACATGTCCCTAAACATAATTTCTCCCCATAAGTCCCTCATCCCTTCATATTATTCCCCTTCCTAACACTCCCTTGTTACATTTTCCCTTGGTGGCAGATTTCAAGATATCTTAACAGCAGTCCAACACAGTTTTGTAACCAGCAGTCATTTCTCCATAACAGCAGTTTCATACATCAGCAGTCATTCAAGGCAGTTTGTATATCAACAATGATGTCGTCTGAGCATTCTTCTGATTATGAAGTGGAAACTCAAAGTGACTCTCCCATGGAAGAACATGCACCCCGGAGGCCTCATAGAGGAGGCAAACATGTCAGAGAAGAACCGACCACCCTTACAGAATTGCAGGCCTTCCCTCTTATCGTCTCTTGTTTCCAGTTTCATTCATGCTATGAGTTTTGTGAGAAGGTGGCCAATGTTCAATTTCATCATGAGTTGGCTTGTCTATTCGTACTGCATTTACATGGAAATCAGGTTACTTTGGCTGGTGTCACCTTCACACTTACACCAGAATCTATCTCACTGGCCACCGACATGCCGAACATTGGAGAACCTTGGAATAAGAAGTAGAAGATTGACCGACAACATTATGAGCCATATGTTAAACCGGGTTTCTTGAGGGAGCTCAAGAGGGTGTTCCCGTTCCGATATCTCAAAGATGAATATGCTCCATTAATGAAATTAATCATGAAGTATTTCAGTTGTGAAGGTCGCTTCTCCCGAGTATATGCTTATCACATCAGGTTGCTCATGCATTTCACTCAGGTACAGATGATGAACATCCCATATTTCATATACTGAAACATAGAGAGGATGACCGCCCTTCTGTAGCACAAGACCCCTGAGCAGCAGTTCAACAACATTTGCCATTTTGCTCTCATCAAGATTATGGTTGTTCATCAGCTTGGATTACAGGGCATCACATGGGATGACTTCATCTCCCGTGATTTCTTTAGGGCTTCACAGGGACTTTCAGAGGTTAGGCATGAGACAGGTGGACCTTCTCATCAGAATGAATGCCATGAGACCGTTAGTGTGCCCCTGTTCATCACATATCAGAGGGGCACTAGACATTTGTTTGTAGCAATGAAGCGAGTGTTATCTCCACCTGAGGTGGAAGGGGCCTCACTTATGACATCAGCACCACAAGTACCGGACAAAGGCAAGAGGCCAATGTAGGATGAGGGGCCTTCAGGTGAACGAGAGACCGACTTCATTCTCATTCAGGATGACGATATCGACATGGGCCCGCAAAGTGCACATCTTAGAGGTCATTTAGGAGCAGTAGACAGAGATCAATGCCTTATCCCTCAACTTGGAGAGGGATAAGTGGATCATCAAATACTTACAGCAGAGGAATAAACAGCTCGAAGACCAGTAGGAGATCATGGAGTTGCAAAACATTCGGGAGAATCACCGAGCTGCCCAACAGAGGAGGATTGAGCTCACTTCATTGGAGCAAGTGATTAACGATGATTGGGAGTCTTGGCTCGAGCGAATCAACATCCACTTGGAGAGACTACTGGAAAAGGCCGACAAGGACAAAGCATTATTGAGGCATATGGTTTTCCATTACAGGGCACGCAATATGAGTTCCAAGGCTCGGATAAGGAATTTGAAAGCAAAACTAAGGAAGGCAATAAAGAAGCAAAAGAGGCAAAAGGAGCATGATCACCTTCAGATACTGGCCGAAGCCTCTTTAGTTCAGCATGACACTTGAAGGAGAAGCTCCAGCCCAAATTTCAAGAAATTTGGCGCATTTTTGGCATTTTGACAAATTTTGACACTGAAAAATAGGGTTTTGCCTCCCTATGTGCCACGCCACGTGGCGCGCGCTTTTCCTAGGGAGCTCCAAATGACAAAAATTTTATATTTTTGGATTTGGTATGGAAAATCATGATTGCTGGTGTATGGCCAAGAAGTTTGGGCAAGTTTTGGGTCCCCAAAAGGTCAAAAAACACTCAAAAAGTGACCTTTCTGCCCCTGTTTTGACACATAGGAAGCAGTCTTGGGAGATTGCAGTTTTGGAGGGGCAAATGGACACCAAATTGGACAATTCCACTTGGGTTGGAAAGTAGACAGGCAGGGCTTTCCAAAAAGAACACTTGGGCTCAATTTGGACTCCAGGAAGTGCCTCAAACTCAGCCTCATATTGGCACGACACACACAGATTTTGGCGCGGCGCACAGAGGATTTTTGCTCAATTTTTCACCTTCCAGCTCAGAAATTCGGCCAGTTTGACTAGTTTTGCTTCGAGATGTAATTTTTGTTCTATCTTGATGTAATTAGATAAACATGATGTAATTTTTGCACTTATTTACTTGTTCTAGATGATTCATTGACTAAAAAGTGAAAATTAAATGAATGAATCAGTTTCCTAACATATAGAGGCAAGTTGTTTTGGCTGCCTAGATTTTAGTTCCTTGTTTAGAATTGGTTGAAACAGCTCCTAGAATGATGAGCTCAACCCCTAGAGGCATGGGAATGGGTTGAGCTAGTCTATATCATGTAATCTTTCAGTCATTTTCAGGGTTGGACACTTGGGATTGCTTTGGCATATCATTGTACATTCTATCTCTACATTTTTGGCTAAGGAAAGACCAGGGTTTTGCAGCACTGTTTGGGATCCATGTGGATTTATGTTTTGATGGTTTTCTTCTCTGAGTAATTGTAAGCTCATTAGTGTTACATGTATCATTTTCCTTTCTCTTCTTCTGAATTTGAACAAATGAGTGATTAAGGTAGAATCCATTAACTGCTATGCTCTGCCTTTGAATTTGTTTAAATTTCCATGTTTTCATATGTTTAAGGAGAATTCTTGAGACTTACTTGCTCTCCTTAGCTCCTCACCAGTCTGATCCATCCATTCACTCACTTTAAAGCATCAAAACGATTGCCTTCCTTGCCCCAATCAGAACTCTGCAGAAACTGTGCCTCATCCCCGAGCCCAATTTGCCTTTCCCTGTTTCCAACACAAAACCCTGAAAAACTTAAATCAAACCCTTGCACTGCATAGCTAGCCTAAAATTAGCTTTTGTTTCAGTCATCTCGAGCCTCATCGATTGTCTTTTGCCGAGATTGACCCGGAAAGAGCCCTCTCCTATCCTCGTAGGGCTAGCTACGAGGCTGAGCGTGGTTTGATGTGGACCTAGAAGCTTACCTTTTCAGCCTGAGGTAAATCTAGGCTCTAACATAGTGGCGACTCCACTGGGGAAGAAAGTTTATTTTCATTGTTTGGCTTTGTAGACTACAGACGGAGCCTGAAGTTAGCCAGGTAGTCTTCGAAACGCTTTTGCTTTGCATTAGCACAAGTAGATAAAAGCTACTTTAGTCAATCTCTGGTATAGTTTATAACCTAAACATCTGATCTAAACGATCACCCCAATACATGTATCAAGTTCAGATCTGATTGTTGATGGTGGACAACGATCAAACACAGCAAGGCTGAAATCATTCACCTGGTGATTCCAAATCATTTTTGCAATCAGATCCAAAGACTCCACTGGAGGATGAACCTGACCAATAGAAACATGAAAGGACAATATGGACAGATCAGTTATTCAAGTTGGAATTTCATCCAAGACATTTTTTTCTTTGTTGTAAATTATTTCTTCTCTTTTCCCGAGAATGTCAAGAAGGCTTTGCAAAGTATACTATATTTGAGAAGAGATCCTCGGCCTGCATTTGATTCCTTCCCTTTGAAGATTGTAGATACCAAAGATTTGCATGCCTTTGAGCTTGATCAAGACCCTTCTTCTAAATCTTGTGATGACCATCTTCAAATTGATAAGCCTCAAGAGACCAAGATTGATTCTACAGCTTCTATACATACCCCTATACCTTGTAAAATTCCAGATCGATACAAGCCTCTGATTTTACCTTCTGTACTCCATGCTTTCCCTGCAAAGTATTATCTCTATTTGCCAAGATTTGATGGTGAATGTAAGAATGTCAACGCTGAGCAGCATGTGCAAAATGTTGAGACTTTTCTAGACCTTTTTGAGGTTGATGATGAAGATGTTAGTATTAGGCTTCTTGCTCTTTCTTTGCAAGGAAAAGTGAAGAGTTGGTTCAAAACCCTGCTTGATGCGAGCATCTCAGATTTACAACAGTTCATCAAAGCTTTCCTTGACAGATGTGTGATTGGACAGAACCTTTTCTTGATTGTAGAAGAGTATAACTAGCTGAAAATATTGCCAGGGGAGACAGTACAACAGTTTTCGGCCAGATTTAACCAAGTTTATTATTCGATGCCAGTTGATATAAGGCCTCCTCCTAGATCTGCTCTCTTGCACTATCTGGGTTCCTTTGATCCAGAAATGGAGTTTTAGGTGAGAGAAAGGAATATTGCAACACTTCACAAGATGCAGAACAATGAAGTAAATGTAGAGGCTCATCTGCTGATCCGAAGGGCAAGGTTAAAAGAAGAAGAGACGAAAAACATAGATCTGGAGGAATCAACATCTCTAGAGGTAAAGCTTGATGTTTTGATAAGTGCAGTGGAGGGGATGATGCAAAAGATCACCGCAAGGAATGATTATGATGTTCAAGCCCATGGCTCGTTGATTGAAGAAGAACAATTTGTTGATCCAAAACATTTTGTTTCTTATCTCAGTTGTCATATTGATTGTTTTCTAGATCATCTTGGAGAAGAGAGATCTGTTGATATGACATGTATGCTTGATGATGTGTTGTATACCGATGATTTGCCTCAGTTTGATCAGTATGATGATGATTATGTTCTCCAAACAAAAGCTAATCTTGTAGACCAATCAACAGCTAGTTTGTGGGAAGAGGAAGTTTATTTTCAGCAGCTCGATTACAGTGATCAACCGATGCATATCAACTATGACAGTGACGAGGAAAGTGCAGCAAATTTTGAAGTAAGTGAAGGATCTTTGCCTTTTTGTTTTGATTCGTTTCAGTTCATCAGAGACAACTTCCATGCAATCAGAAATCAGCTGTCGACAAGTCTTGATTTGGACCATCTTGAGGGCAATGAAAACCTTGTTCAAAATTTCTCATATTCAGATTTGCAGTCCCCGAATGCCATTTATTTTCAAGTTGCAGATGAAGACATGGAAGCTGGCACATGTGATCAAATGGTACAAGATGACCCCCTACCTTTCTGTTTTGAAACATTTCAGTTTTTGAAGGGTAAATTGCACAATAAATCTTCAAATGAGCAGCTTGTAGGAAATCAACAATCTCTCAGTTTTAATGTTGAGGATGAAGGTCATATTACAAATGAAAGTGTGGCAGCCGAAATACATGATTTAATGATGCAAGAGGATTCTGTACCCTTTTTTTTTGAAGCATTTCAGTTTATAAGGCAGAGTCTTTGTAATATCTCTAAAGAAAAAGATGAACAACCAGTAGGATGTCATACAGTTTTCATGGATACATTGCAACAGTCTTTTCAAGTTTTTGATGATCCTATTGCTCGTGTGTTGGATGATGTTTGCTGTAAAAGTTCTTCCCCATTGGCTAACCATATGATAGAAGAGAATATTGATAATAATCTGATTCAAAGGTCACCTTCATTGTCTTGCTTAACAGATTGTTCATTGCATAGCCCATACCAAGGTTTGCAGTCATATGAGGAGATTGATAAAGGAGACTTTTGTTCTGTTTGGAATCAGCAACAGAGTTTGGTTATTCATGAAATTCAGGATCCTTTTGGCAGCTTGCTGCTGTCCCCAAAGAAAGACAACACAGATGGGAGAAAAATCTTAATCTCTAGGTATGAATATTACCTGGACTAGAGCAGTAATATGTTAATGGAAATCAAAAGCTATCTTTATGAAGATCCTTTCTCAGTATTCTTGAAGTCATCCAGTCAACTCATGCTTCACAAGTTTATCAGCAGTCAACTTGACAAAAGTATGGATACAAACTTAATCCGGCAGCCGGTTTCTTTTCCATTTTTAGTAGGAGCGTCGTCACAAAGCTTAGATCAAAGTTTGCATTTATGGTATGAGGAAAAGAAAAGTAATCCATTGGATGAGCTAAGTCCCAGTGTGCATGAACTTCGAGATCCTTATGCAGTGTTTTTGGAGGCGGATAGAGAATCCATATCATTCAACGGATCTGTTTCTAAGTTGTCATGGGAGTTGCCTTTCAGTAGTTCTCTCTCGTTGTTAATAAGCAAGCACTTGGGAAAATACAAACAGCAGCCAGAATACTTACTTGGTTGCATTGGTTGTTTCATTTCACTTGATTAGGTGATGAATGAAACTGTTAGAGTAGGTTGTATTGAATAAGCTCCACTTTGAGCATCATTTCCAGTTTGTCGGTTGTGTTACGTATTGAGTCAGTTTTTAGTTGAGTGAGAGTCAATTTGTGTCGTCAAGTCATCAATTTTCAGTCATGCATTTCAGCTTGAATTTTTGACTCCATTGCCCAATGGATGAAGGCACTATCTGCTCTCCCAAAGATCTGCCATTCTTGGCACCTCTAAGGAGCTACCATCCCCATTGGAGCCAATGTTAGAGTCGGTCTTTACATCCCTCTGTCAGAGATCATTTCTCTTTATTGCATTTCATTTTTAGGTGTCTCGCTCGTTTCACTCAATTGCATTCCGCTAGGGGCATGCCATAATCTGACGAAAGGGTTTAGTCATTCATTACCCCTCATGCCTTACCATGCTGGCTCAGGTCTGTCCATCAAAATCAAGTTTTTGAGTCACTTACAACCTTGTTTTGGTCTTTTGATTAGCAAGAGTTATTTTCAGTCACTAGGTCTAGGGTTTCATAAGTTGTGTCTTCAAGATGTCCAATAAAGCCAGTAGACCTGAGGGAGGTTCTTAATAAGTTCTCCTTTCAAAGATTTTCATCGTCATATGGATAGATTATGACTGTTCTTCAAAACTTTGTTTTGAAGAAAAGTTGACATTTCATTTTTTGTAATAATTTTCAAAAAAGAAATTTCAGTTCTTGAATTCTTCAGGCGCAGCCCTGGTCTTCCTTGGTCAAACATGCCACTATCCCTGCAAAAAATTGCCAAGAAATTCATCATTCGAAGCCAAAATCAAGGGGGAAACAAAAGGACAGAGTTGTATTAATTGTGAAAAAGTGCCAAAAACCAAAACATTACAAAATGGGTTTTGAAGAACCAAAAATCAAAACCATGTCTCCATGTCTTTATAACAAGTTCTTCATAAGAATCAAGGTCAATTTGAATGCCAAGAGTGAAGAGGAAACATTTCAAAGTGATTGGGTGAGCCAGCGCACGTTTTGAGTGAAATTGGTTGAAGTCGGGCAGGCGCGGTGCATAGAGTAGGTGGCACGGCACACTGGGTGAAATTGTCCAGTGTAATTTTAAATGGGCGCGGTGCACTGGGTTCTTGGCGCGGCGCATACACCAAGTTGCCCGAATTTGCTTGAAATTGCATCAAATGGCCATCTAAACACTTGGATTTGCCAGGTAGGGTCACCATCTTAGTGTTTCATCCATTTTTATGCTAGAATGATGATGGTTTATGTGCTAAAAGTTGCAACAAAAACTCTCAAACCCTACCTCTGAAATACTTAGAGCAGAGAAATAAATAGCTCGAAGACCAGCAGGAGATCATGGAGTTGCAAAACATCCACAAGAATTGCTGAGCTGCCCAACAGAGGAGGATTGAGCTCACTTCATTGGAGCAAGTGATTAACGATGATTGGGAGTCTTGGCTCGAGCGAATCAATATCCACCTGGAGAGACTGCTGGAAAAGGCTGACAAGGACAAAGCATTATTGAGGCATATGGTTTTCCATTACAAGGCATGCAATATGAGTTCCAAGGCTTGGATAAGGAATCTGAAAGCAAAACTAAGGAAGGAAACAAAGAAGGAAAAGAGGCAAAAGGAGCATGATCGCCTTCAGATATTGGCCGAAGCCTTTTTAGTTCAACATGACACTTGAAGGAGAAGCTCCAGCGCAAATTTCAAGAAATTTGGGGCAGTTTTGGCATTTTGACAAATTTTGACACTGAAAAACAGGGTTTTTCCTCCCTGTGCGCCGTGCCACGTGGCGCGTGTTGGGTCGTGAATACGACCACCTTTTTAATACTTATTTCATCCATTTTTATTTTTCGTTATCATGTTATTAATCATGGTTTATCATATAATTCTATTTTATAATGATTTATGCTCTTATGAATGAATATTATTTATTCTCCTTTATTTCTAATAAATTGATGATTATGAATGATTTATCAATGATAGATTCAATAAATTAGTTGTAACATTTATTTACCAATTTTTAACCTCCAAGATAATTTCTAGATTGAAGATTTGACCATTAAATGTGGCAACTCAGAAATTCGCTAGAATAAAGAAGTGACAGTTTTGCGGTTGCAAATGTTGAGCAAATGAAGAAGAATATGAAAATACGGAACATGGGTTTTGTCCAGAACGGACCCCAATTTAACTTCTTATATAGAACGGTTTGCCCAAATTCGACTTATACTGAGAGAAACGCAGGGTTCTTTTTGCACGATTTTCTCAAATTTGTTGTTGCGGCCGTCCTCAAATCCTCAGCTGCAAAGCCAAATTCGTCTTGCTCTTGTTGAGAGATGGATGGAAATATAATCTTCTTGTTGATCAATTGGTTGGAAACAATCCAATTTTGTAATAGAATCATGTTGTAATTATCTCTATTGTAACTGCTCTCTGATCTCTCTCTATTTAAATGAAAATAGAGATCAGGGATGGAGATGGCTAAGAGAATGGAGAATTGATGGAAAAAGATGGCTAAGAGAATAGAGAATTGAGGATTTAGAATTAGAGATTTAGAATTAAGAATTCATGATAGGATAGGAAGAAGAAAGGATTGTTTCATGCTGTAAGTCTCAAAGCTTTAGTTGTTGTAATGATTTCACCATTTAATGATCAATACATGATTGGGGAGTTGTTGTTCATTTTGTTCATCTGAAGTAACCCAGTAGCATCTGCTGGCGGCTAAGGGCCCAGCCTCTGGTGGAGTACGCTGTTGCTGCTGCTGTATATTATCTTCTTGGTTTATGCGTGGTTTTGCTTATCAGCGTGATTCGGTAATCTGATATGTTTTATTATTTTACATCACAGCTCTGTTACGTTTGATCTGTTAAGTGATATCGTTTTCTGAGACAGAAATATCATATTGACTTTGCAACGCATTGTTGTTTCTTTAAGTGCTGATATAAATGGTTTTTACAGGATATCATTGCTATTCAATCATGGAATGTCTGTGTTGTCACATTTGACCATTGGTATTATTGAATTCGTCTTAGAAATTATATTTCCTTGCGATTGTTGAATCTATGAACGTTGCTGCTCCATTCTAAAAGACAGTCGTATTATTTATAACTAAGACTAACAAGTGGATTACCAAGATCAGATTGCTATTGAGGTGTGCCGTGTGTTAAGTTATTATGCATTTGTATTTGACTTTCCAGTGTTGTTTCATATTCATCATTAGTTAATGCTGTTCTATTTCTGCGTGTTGTTTGATTCATTCTTAGAGACAGGGGATTGCCATTTGATTTCCGTAGGATATGATTGACTGCATTTGATTTTGTAGACTAAGGCGTTGATGTTTCTTAAACTTAATTACCATTACAGTTCCCGATTTGCTGTTCCATTTCTTAGTTGTTGTTTCATTTCATATTTGCTGTTTCATTTCCTGTTATTTGCGTTATTGATTGTTTTGGAGTGAAGAACGGTCTGAGATTGTAGTGGGCATTGACATTTGCTGTCCGGTCCCCAGATTGACGATCTGTTCCTTGATTACTTTTGGTTACATCAATTTCCAAAGGGATGAGTTATTGTTACTGGACCCTTGACTGATACATTGCTTATTTTTCTGAATGAATGATTTAGGCTTCAAGGTATTTTGCTGTAAGTAGATTTTGTTTCAAGCATTCATTTACTTTTGGGTTTTAAGCACTATACTGCAAAGCATTACTCTTGAGTAAATAGCCGCCTCAGACTGAGTACACTCTTGAAACAAAAAGTTGTCCTTGGGTTGACAATTAATGTGAAGGTAATTAAGAGTTAAAAAGACCCTTTTTATCGCTCAACATTTTGGTGCCGTTGCCAGGGAGAGTGTAGCCATTTTTAAAAGAGTAGTGTGCATCCGGTGAGTGTTTGTTAGGAAAGAATTGGGTATTAAAAACGGAAGGTAAGAACCTATGTACGGAGCATGTAAAAGCCCTGCTCCCTTGCCCGCTTTTCAACAGAACTGTTAAAGAACCTAGGGTAGCAATAGATGTTTGAATTTTTGTGTGAATGACTAGGAAAAAATAGAAATTTTTAAAAATGAATCACATGATTTCACTCAAGTGGTGATGTAAGCACCACCCATTTCACTAACCGATTGACAAGAACATTTGAAGAAGGAGCCTCGAAGAAACACATGAAGAACATATTCTATTATGGTAAGAAATGGCTCACGTTTCTACTTTTGAAGTTCCTATCAAAGATCTAAGAGGAGTGATACAAATGCACATAATTCCCCCATCTTTACCAAATTTTCATGGCTTGACAATGAAGATCCACATACATTTTGTTTGAGTTTGAAAAATACTTTGTAGAGGATATGATTATTGTACTAATGATCAAAGATTGAAAGTGTTTCCTCTTACTCTAAAAGGAGTAGCTCTTTGATGGTTCATGAGCCTAGGTGGGAATTGCATCCAATCATGGGAGGACATGAAGAACATATTCTTGAAGTACCAAGACTATTGCAAATCCAATGAAGATATTTTCGGTATGATACAAGGGGAAGATGAAAGTTTGGAGGACTATGTAGATCGATTTCAATATAACCTTCAAGAATCAAAGCATAAGCATTTGCAAAAAGAGATCTTAAAAACACTCCTTCTTAAAGGAATCAAAGATGAATTTTTAAAACCCTTAAATCTGATAGGAAAAAGTGAAGTTTTTCAATTATCATATGATGATTTTTGTGAGTTGTGCATAAGGTATTCAAGAGGAATCTCCAAGGCTGGTAAGAATTTTAGAGATGTTTGTTCTTTCTTTTCCAAATATGCTACAAGAATAGGAGACGTAAGATTTGAAATCAATGCTTTATTTGAAAATTTTAAAGTTGATTTTGTTAGCTCTCTAAATGCAAAATTGGTTGTTTTGCAAGTTCATAAAAATCAAGAATTTGATGAAGTGTTTTTCACTCAAGACCGAAAGGAGCATACCATAGATGGTTGTTCTTCCTTATCTAATTTGGAAGTGGCATATCAAAGAGATGGGGAAGCTGCAACAAGGCCTACAGGTATGATTCAAAACACTTCTTCTCCATTCTCTTACTTGCATAATCCATTATGGAATACTAATGTGTTAGGGCATCCATGTCAATTTCAATATAACCACCACCAATCTTGTCTACAAGTTTGGCATAGTTCATCTTATGATTGCATGACTACTCTCCCTAATCTTGTAGCACAAGCACATTCTCCATATTCTCCACCAGCTCTTCCACAACATCCTGCTTGCATATCATATTCATCCACTCAACCCAATCAACCACATCATCACAATGCTCCATTCCTTACACATTTTCCTCCTCAACTAATTCCACACTCTCACCATAATAAACCAGTACAACATGCTTACAGTGTTGAACTGCCAAATTTATCCACCCTTCCCACCCATTCTATCTCACATGCGCCATTAGAGAAAATTTACAATGAGATTCAGAATGTTTCAAATTCAAAAATTGTAGAAGCTATGGAAGAAAATGAGGTTTCTTTTAGTTTGCATCAACAAGCCATTTTAAAAGCTCAAGAACTTCATGATATGATAGCTATGGGAAATCATCAAAGTAAAGGATATATTGAAGATTGGTTTCACTCCATCACTTGTTTGCAGCATCACTCCATACTTCAACAATTTTTGACACCATTTTTTCAAGGGAAGTTGGCTTCTCATACCCTAATATTCATTAACATGCAATTTTTCAAATTTGGGTATGTGCACACTAGAGGCCTTATTTCTAAAATGGTTCCACTGGAAATAGTCTTATACATAAACATATTCGATTCTCAAACAAGAGTAGGATAGTGGAGAAAATAAAATAAATAAAGAAATAAAACAAACACAATTTTTTTTTTTTTTTTTTTTTTTTGTTTTTTTTTTTTTTGTAAACTAGTTGTTCTTTTGTTGCAACACGCTATCGAAATCAACATCGATGATAAATGTTTCAATTCATTTGTGTATGTAGATGATTTATAATAGAAATAACAATTCTACAAACACTTATATTCATTTTTATCATCAATATGAAAAAATGCTTGAATATCATATTTTTTGGCTTGCGGGCTTGATGAAATTTCTGGAAAAACAATCGGGATAGTCATGTTTTGAGGGACCAAAAGGGCATATTTTTAAAACCTGTTTCTATCCTAAGTATCCCTTGATGTCTACTCTCCAACCCAATTTGAATCACTCTACTTGAATTTGAAACGAAAAAGTTAGACACAAAACATTGACAGGGTGTCTAGTGGGCAGCTCAGGAACAGAGTTGGGACAATCAGTTTTTAGAGGCCTAAATGTTTGAATTTCTAAAACCTGTTACTATGATAGATTACCCTATGAATCTAGTTTACAATGAAATTGGAATTATGCATTTTAGATATCGTATGGGGAAGTTATGATCAAAATACTGACTGTCTATCGTAAATCAGCACCCTTAAAACTATGTCTTTCCGGCTGTTCCTTACAGTATTTGACCTATCAATTCTTCTTTTATTCAAAACATGTTTCTATTTGAGATAAATAAATGAATCTACTTTCATTTCCATTTTGAATTATTCGAATCTGACATCAAAAGAAAAATTTATGCTTGCAATATCAACTATTGGTCTAAGCTAGGTAATCGAAAATGACTTTGTTATGCAGGTTGTTCTAACTAAAATTGACATATCATATCATTGAATCTTTAAAACCTATTTCTACGGGAGATAAACCTCTGAATTAACTCTCATTTGGCTTTGGAATCATTCAATTTCGACGAAAAACAAAGAAGTTGTGATTAAAACATTGCAGGTTAGCATGATTGGCCACTGCTCTCCCGCAAGTGACATATAAATTTTGCTTTGCTATTTTCTCAATGGATTTGTTATACAGAGTAACTACTTGTTGTTTTTTTTGCATAATTATTGGATTAGGGGAGCCCGATCTCTTTCTCCATGATTTAATGTTTTATTGCAGGTAGACACTCGTTTTTTTGCAGGTCTTGGGAAAATAAAGAAGGTCAATTTATGGACGAGTGATTTTTGAAAGAAATTTTATGAAACAAAGGGAGTTTCATCCAACTCATTACCCAACGGATTCATAATAGAACAAATGAAGAATTGATTTCAATTTGAATATTCATGTCTTATCATTGCTGCCAAAACATTTTTCAAAGAGATCATTTTTTTACATAATATCATAGCTGTTGTAACTTAATTTATTTATTTACATACTGTCTTTTGTTGTTTCTTTTCTGATTTCTCTTATATTTTGTGTTTCAGTTATTGCTTCATTCAAACTATAACCCATCCTCAGCATCAATGCAGTGAACAACTAATTCATTCTTTGCGTGCTTGCATTTTATGATTGTGCATTTTGCTGTTCCTTTTCTGAAGGGACATCATTTGTGTGCATTTTTGTTGTTCCTGCTGTTCCTTTTTCAAAGGGACAACATTTTCGTTTTGCTATTCATTTTCGAAAGGAATAGCACCTTTTGGGTCAGCTGTTCATTTTGCTATTCCTTTTTCACGGTTCATTTTGCTGTTCCTTTTCGAAATGGAACAACATTTCTGCACTTTCATGTTTTGCTGTTCCTTTTCGAAATGGAACAACACTTTTGCACTTTCATGTTTTGTTGTTCATTTTCAAAATGAAGCAGCACATTTTGCTGTTCCTTTTCAAAATGGAACAACGCTTCTGCACTTTCACATTTTACTGTTCCTTTTCGAATGGAACAACACTTTTGCACTTTCACGTTTTGCTGTTCCTTTTCGAAATGGAACAACACTTCTGCACTTTCATGTTTTGCTATTCCTTTTCGAAATGGAACAACACTTCTGCACTTTCACGTTTTGCTGTTGCTTTTCGAATGGAACAACACTTCTGCACTTTCACATTTTGTTGTTCCTTTTCAAATGGAACAACACTTCTGCACTTTCACGTTTTGCTGTTCCTTTTTGAATGGAACATCACTTCTGCACTTTCACGTTTTGCTGTTCCTTTTTGAATGGAACATCACTTCTGCACTTTCACGTTTTGCTGTTCCTTTTCGAAATGGAACAACACTTCTGCACTTTCATGTTTTGCTGTTCTTTTTCCAATGGAACAACACTTCTGCACTTTCACGTTTTGCTATTCCTTTCTGAATGGAACAACTCTTTTGCACTTTCACGTTTTGTTGTTCCTTTTCGAATGAAACAACACTTCTGCACTTTCACGTTTTGCTGTTCCTTTTCGAAAGGAATAGCACTTCGACACTTTTCATTTTTGCTGTTCCTTTTCCAAAGGAACGACACTTGCGTTTTTGTTGTTCCTTTTCCAAAGGAACGACACTTTTGATTTTTGCTGTTCCTTTTCCAAAGGAACGGCACTTGCGTTTTTGTTATTCATTTTCTAAAGGAACGACACTTTTAGTTTTTGCTGTTCCTTTTTCCAAAGGAACAACATTTGCATTTTCACACTTTTTTGTGTATTTTTTCTTTTTTGGTATGCATTTTCTTTGTTGTTCCCTACACAGAACACCACTTTCTTTTTTAGTGTTTTTGTTGTTCCTTCAAAAAAGCAACACTTTGGGAGTATTTTTTTAGAGCAACCCTTCCTTTCTCTTGCGGGATTATTCCTAGTTCATCTCAACCACATTTTCCTGATTCTCTTTCATGGCATGAAGTACACTACTTTTATGAGGACAAGAATTATGGATTCTTTTGAAGCGAGTTATTATCATTCATGTTATGATCTTTAACAGGACAACTCCTTGATGATAGATTCTTTTCAAAAAGGACACAATTATTTATATACTACTTTACTGCATTGTTTTCTATTGAACATGATATTGATTGATCATCTTAATACCATGTTGGTTCCACCCTTCCTGGTTATAATCTTCTCTGTCTGTAATAAATGAGATTATGGGTATACTTTTTTCTATTGACACGTTCAACTTCTTCCACCATCCCTACCCTTAAGGAGTAGTGAGCCTCCCTCTTTTTATCATAAAAATGTGTAATAACAACAAATTTTGTTTGCAGATGGAGAATAGGGGGTCTCATTACGAGCCAACCTTCCATGTTCATAAGACGGTAACAAAGTGACATTCCCATTATGACCACCACACCAGGGTTATGATCCATTGGATAGCCAAATTATCCTTGGAACAGGAGGTCTCATCACGAACCGGCCTGATCACTTTTGCTACATCCCAGTGAATGGCAGTGTGGTTGTCTGGTTACCACGCCAGCACACTGATCTCTTCTGTAGAACAGCACTGGAACTCTCCATTTATAAATTGAGGATCCTGGCTCATATGGGTTAAAAAGCAACCTTGCCGAGGCTATGGACGCTTGCTGGCAGCAGAGGCTCTGCTTATGGTATTGAAGTTATATCTTATTGTCAATTATTATTATAATACCCTTTTCTTATTTTTTATTTTTATCAAAGAAGTTATTTCCTTAATTTTTATCCCTATTTTGAACCTTTATGCATGATAAATTGTTTTATGATCAATCACATCATTTTTCAGCTAGAATACAGTCAGCAAAGCATCTTTTTGGCATATTGTCGTTCTTTTTCTTTTTTCATAACTTATCATCAATCCAAAGCGTCTTATCTTTTATTCATAACTATCTTTATACACTATGCTCTCATTATAACCATAACTCTCATCGTCCTATCATTGATTTGTGTACTCTACTGCTATATTGTTCATTCCCTTGCCTTGCCATCAGCACAACACCTTTCATATGCTTTATGGTCATGGAATCTCTTTTCCAATTGGAGGGGGGAATGTATGCATTATGGGATAGCATGCGATATGATCACTGCACTCTGCCATAACTTGTTGATTTGATAAAATATTAGTATTGCATGTATACAAAAGTTTTGCTGATTGAAATTTTTGCATGCATTTTATCTGTTGCTATTCAAAACTCACACTATGGATTCAAAAACATTATATGCAAAATAGTGCTTTGTTTACAAGAGAACAACAAGTATGGGGCAAATCTCTATTCGCAGCATGACCACACTATTGCAACTAATAGCAGTGGCTCGACCAACTCGCGAATGTGAACGATTGTCAGACACGATGTGCTTGCCTGGATTCCACCTTTTGCATCACTTTCAGCATCAACTCTGCCTACATCAGCTTCAACAAATGCCAATCCATATCTGTCATTCCAAATTTTTCTTTTGGAGGTAAAACTTGAGGTAAAATAGCATAATTTTCTGATTTATTATGAATTTAGGAGAATTTCATGAAAATCCATTTTGAGCATTATTTATCATCATTCATTCCACATCTTTACCGCTTCCCATTTTTCAGCGGCATATTATCTTTCCATTTAGGGGAGTGTTGCTTTCATTCATTTATTTCTTATAACTGTGTTATTCATATTCTTTATCATCCATTACTATTCTTATTCATTCTCAACACCTCCCTTATTCCATGATTATTTTACACCAAGCATAGAATTCAACAGCTGGTAGCAACCACCTCTATTTGTTTTCTAGCATTGCATGAGGGCATGCTAATCCTTCAGAGAGGGGGAGGAGTTGCTACACACGATGGATGTTTTCTACTTTCTTTCTCATTTAAGGCATACAATTTCATTTTTACACAATGCAGAAATTGATTTCCATAATACTTCTAAAACTATGAACTCAATTCTTGTGATTTGTGGATAACACAGATGTATCATTAAAATACACAAACCCAGATAATTTCAAGTTATATTGGTTCATAAAATTTCGGAAATCATGCACTCTCACCTACAACCATTTTGTTTATATCTCATGATCCATGCATCAAAACGATCTGATTTTTGGATCATAAAGGCATTCATATATTACAAATCTACTTGCAACATTTCAACAAAAGCTGGTTTGTAGTTTTTGGGAAAATGGTTAATGAAGGTTGCTGTCACTTATATCATATTTTGCTGCAACTTCATTGTTATGCCTTCATCAAGATTGCTAAAATTGAATACTCTTTAAGTGAGGAAGAATTCATTTGTTCTATGAGCTGAGATGAACAATTTTTTTTTGCTTGGGTAACACATGGGTTTTGTCTTTGGGTTGCATGAGGACATGCAACATATTCAGTTTTTGTTGCATGGGGACATGCAATATATTCGGTG
The DNA here is from genome assembly GCA_000404065.3 of Pinus taeda. Lineage (NCBI taxonomy): Eukaryota > Viridiplantae > Streptophyta > Pinopsida > Pinales > Pinaceae > Pinus > Pinus taeda. The sequence goes on along the minus strand of APFE030480029.1, from coordinate 25,677 downwards.
TGGGGGTGTGTTGGGTCGTGAATACGACCACCTTTTTAATACTTATTTCATCCATTTTTATTTTTCTTTATCATGTTATTAATCATGGTTTATCATATAGTTCTATTTTATAATGATTTATGCTTTTATGAATGAATATTATTTATTCTCCTTTATTTCTAATAAATTGATGATTATGAATGATTTTATCAATGATAGTTTCAATAAATTAGTTGTAACATTATTTACCATTTTTAACCTCCAAGACAATTTCTAGATTGAAGATTTGACCATTAAATGTGCCAACTCAGAAATTCGCTGGAATAAGAAGTGACAGTTTTGCGGTTGCAATGCTCAGAAGAAGAATATGGAAAATCAGGAACATGGGTTTTGTCCATAACGGACCCAATTAACTTATTCAAGAACGGTTTGCCCAAATTCGACTTGTACTGAGAGAAACACAGGGTTCTTTAAGCATGATTTTCTCAAATTTGTTGTTGCGGCCGTCCTCCAAATCTCAGCTGCAAAGCCAAATTTGTCTTGCTCTTGTTGAGAGATGGATGGAAATATATCTTCTTGTTGATCAATTAGTTGGAAACAATCCAATTTTGTAATAGAATCATGTTGTAATTATCTCTATTGTAACTGCTCTCTGATCTCTCTCTATTTAAATGAAAACAGAGATCAGGGATGGAGATGGCTAAGAGAATGGAGAATTGATGGAAAAAGATGGCTAAGAGAATAGAGAATTGAGGATTTAGAATTAGAGATTTAGAATTAAGAATTCATGATAGGATAGGAAGAAGAAAGGATTGTTTCATGTTGTAAGTCTCAAAGCTTCAGCTGTTGTAATGCTTTCACCATTTAATGATTAATACATGATTGGGGAGTTGTTGTTTATTTTGTTCATCTGAAGTAACCCAGCAACATCCGCTGGCGGCTAAGGGCCCAACCTCTGGTGGAGTACGCTGTTGCTGTTGCTGTATATTATCTTCTTGGTTTATGCATGGTTTTGCTTATCAGCGTGATTCGGTAATCTGATATGTTTTATTATTTTACATCACAGCTCTGTTACGTTTGATCTGTTAAGTGATATCGTTTTCTGAGACAGAAATATCATATTGACTTTGCAACGCATTGTTGTTTCTTTAAGTGCTGATATAAATGGTTTTTACAGGATACCATTGCTATTCAATCATGGAATGTCTGTGTTGTAACATTTGACCATTGGTATTATTGAATTCGTCTTAGCAATTATATTTCCTTACGATTGTTGAATCTATGAACGTTGCTGCTCCATTCTAAAAGACAGTCGTATTATTTATAACTAAGACTAACAAGTGGATTACCAAGATCAGATTGCTATTGAGGTGTGTCGTGTGTTAAGTTATTATGCATTTGTATTTGACTTTCCAGCGTTGTTTCATATTCATCATTAGTTAATGCTGTTCTATTTCTGCGTGTTGTTTGATTCATTCTTAGAGACAGGGGATTGCCATTTGATTTCTGTAGGATGTGATTGACTGCATTTGATTTTGTAGACTAAGGCGTTGATGTTTCTTAAACTTAATTGCCATTACAGTTCCCGATTTGCTGTTCCATTTCTTAGTTGCTGTTCCATTTCATATTTGCTGTTTCATTTCCTGTTATTTGCGTTATTGATTGTTTTGGAGTGAAGAACGGTCTGAGACTGTAGTGGGCATTGACATTTGCTGTCCGGTCCCCAGATCGACGATCTGTTCCTTGATTACTTTTGGTTACATCAGTTTCCAAAGGGATGAGTTGTTGTTACTGGACCCTTGACTGATACATTGCTTATTTTTTCGAATGAATGATTTAGGCTTCAAGGTATTTTGCTGTAAGTAGATTTTCTTTCAAGCATTCATTTACTTTTGGGTTTTAAGCACTATACTACAAAGCATTACTCTTGAGTAAATAGCCGTCTCAGACTGAGTACACTCTTGAAACAAAAAGTCGTCCATGGGTTGACAATTAATGTGAAGGTAATTAAGAGTTAAAAAGACCCTTTTTATCGCTCAACAGCGCGCGCTTTTCCTAGGGAGCTCCAAATGGCAAAAAGTTTATATTTTTGGATTTGGTATGGAATATCATGACTACTGGTGTATGGCCAAGAAGTTTGGGCAAGTTTTGGGTCCCCAAAAGGTCAAAAAACACTCAAAAAGTGACCTCTCTGCCCCTGCTTTGACACACAGGAAGCAGTCTTGGGAGATTGCATTTTTGGAGGGGCAAATGGACACCAAATTGGAAAATTCCACTTGGGTTGGAAATTAGATAGGCAGGGCTTTCCAACAAGCATAGTTGGGCTCAATTTAGACTTTAGTAAGTGCCTCAAACTCAGCCTCAAAGTGGCGCGACGCACACAGATTTTGGCGCGGCGCACAGAGGATTTTTGCTCAATTTTTCACCTTCCAGCTCAGAAATTCAGCCAGTTTGACTAGTTTTGCTTCCAGATGTAATTTTTGTTCTATCTTGATGTAATTGGATAAACATGATGTAATTTTGGAACTTATTGACTTTTTCTAGATGATTCATTCACTAAAAAGTGAAAATTAAATGAATGAATCAGTTTCCTAACATATAGAGGCAAGTTGTTTTGGCTGCCTAGATTTTAGTTCCTTGTTTAGAATTGGTTGAAACAGCTCCTAGAATGATGAGCTCGACCCCTAGAGGCATGGGAATGGGTTGAGCTAGTCTATATCATGTAATCTTTTAGTCATTTTCAGGGTTGGACACTTGGGATTGCTTTGGCATATCATTGTACATTCTATCTTTGCATTTTTGGCTAAGGAAAGACTAGGGTTTTGCAGCACTCTTTGGGATCCATGTGGCTTTATGTTTTGATTGTGTTCTTCTCTGAGTAATTGTAAGTTAATTAGTGTTATGTGTATCATTTTCCTTTCTCTTCTTCTGAATTTGAACAAATGAGTGATTAAGGTAGAATCCATTAACTGCTATGCTCTGCCTTTGAATTTGTTTAAATTTCCCTGTTTTCATCTGTTTAAGGAGAATTCTTGAGACTTCCTTGCTATCCTTAGCTCCTCACCAGTCTGATCCATCCATTCACTCACTTTAAAGCATCAAAACGATTGCCTTCCTTGCCCCAATCAGAACTCTGTAGAAACTGTGCCTCATCCCCGAGCCCAATTTGCCTTTCCCTGTTTCCAACACAAAACCCTCAAAAACTTAAATCAAACCCTTGCACTGCATACCTAGCCTAAAATTAGCTTTTGTTTTAGTCATCTCGAGCCTAATCGATTGTCTTTTGCCAAGATTGACCCGGAGAGAGCCCTCTCCTGTCCTCGTAGGGATAGCTACGAGGCTGAGCGTGGTTTGATGTGGACCTAGAAGCTTACCTTTTCAGCCTGAGGTAAATCTAGGCTCTAACACAAGCCATAGGAATGTCAATTAGGTGGTGACTGTCTAGCAAGGAGCCAATAGAATACGATAGTGGTCAGTTTGGGCATGATCCCCTCAGGATTCCGCAGGTCCGATAGAAAAATTTAGGTCACCCCCCAGGATGATATTGTTAGCTAACATATATCATGAGTTCAAGATCATCTCCCATAACACCTCTTCGATTTTGACAAGGACCGTAGACCATATATATTAATCATCCTGAAATCCATCCCAAACTCTTCAGAAAATACATCAGCCACTAAAAGTCCTTCCCTCCCCCAGATGTTATTTAGCTTAATGGCCCTAGGGTTAATACTAACTGCAATGCCCCCTGAGTGGCCATGAGAATCAAGGGCATGAAAGATCCATCTAGGCATCATTACTTCCTGAGTGGCGATAATAAAATCATTGACACCAAGAGTCTCATGTAGAAATATGACACCCACATTCTCTATACCCAAGAGCCTCCAAAGTGCTATTTTTTTGGCGAAACTAGCCAACCCGCAACAATTGAAGGAGAGCCACTTCATTAGGGAATTGAATGCGGGGAATTTCTTGCTCTAAGAACCCCATCAATGGAAAGTTTCCTACCTTCAACTACATCTAGACCAGCCTTGTGTATAGATTTGGATATGTTAGAATGTCTGCCCCAGGAGGGTTTGATATTATTCGGGCGCGGGATAATGCCAAGTCCACAATTATCCACAGTTGTGGATTTTGCTAGTGAACACAAATTTTTTTTGTGACTAGTATGTGAGCTAGAGGAATCCTCATTCAAAGGGACAAAAGACAGAGAAATAATAGGAATGGAGAGGGGAGGGATAAAGAAGATAGCAGGTGGGGTTCTTGATGGACAAGTAAGTGAATTTAAATCAGAACCAGATATATGAACCCCTAATTGTGATTGACAAGAAACAAAGTGAAGACAGTAGCCAAAGGCAGACCGAAGGCTACTGCTTGTGCTATGGTGAACTGAGGTGAAGGGGGATGAGTCGAGGCGACCTAATTCCCTTTGTCCAAACCCATTTTATTTTGACGAGAGGGCCACAACATTCTTGGTCCAATGTTCCTGAGAGGTAGAAGCCTCTTCTTTACCTAAATTGCCTTCCATACACTCCAGTGGGGAAATGATTTTGGAAAGCAAGGGGCAATCCTTATAGAGATGGAAAACTTTGTGATATCACCGACACCTAAAGGGAACCCCTTTGTAATCAATATTTTGCAATCATAGAACTTCTGCACTGAATTTTCAGATTTTCCTCCTGTCCTTCGCGGGTGTGAAGATGGACCATTATGTGGGTGAAAGCCATTTTTCCAAAATCAATGAAAGATTTGTCGTAATAAAAACCCCAAGTGAATTTCCGATGGGTTTGAAAATATCCACAGACCAAAGGTGAAGAGGAAAACCAAGAAATCTGACCCATATAGGTCCTGCCCCTAACCGTTCCCGATTCAGATAAAAAAGAGGACTCCATCTTTTGAGCAGAACATGGACCATTTCAATATGCCAAAACTTTGTGGGAACCCACGCAACATGTTCCAACCTATGAAAACGAAGGGTAAACCAAGCTTAGGACATAGTTACCATAAATGGAAATACCTCTAGAAACTGGCCCCAAATCTTCGAGATCCACTTCCTTAAATGAGTAGTGGTGTAATTTCAGCCACGAACCCAGCTGACCAAAAACCCTATCAACAGTATTCAGGACCTCATCCATATGCAAACCTTCCATGAGAATCTAAGAACTCCATTTATTACTGAACTTTATGCACTTCAAATTTTTCCTTCTTCTTTTCAGTGAGCCAACTTCAGAGTTCACAGCCTCATTAGATGGGGAATCTGGTGAGTCACTAACCCTAGCTCTGTCTAGAAAAGGGGAAGATGCACCTACAAAGCAAACTGAGGTGGGAGGTGAAGAGACATAATGAGCAGGGGAGGGGGTTACAAAGGGCTAAAGGTATCCATCCGGTACTATGGAAAAAAACCCAGAGGGCCCAAGAGCAGAGAAAAATGTAGATGGTCTAGTTGAAGAGGGGTGTAACACTAGATCGAGGGTTGGGGTAGTGTGGAAGGGAGGATCTAGAAAATATTCCAGGAACTGCAAAGAAGATGGAGAGGGTGGGAGGCAATTAGATTGCGGAAGATAGAAAGGTACATCAGGTGATTTGGATCACGGGAGATCTAAGGAAGCATGACCGGAAGCCACAAAAGATTCAAAGTCAAGAGGGTTAGGGTTTTCTTGGGAAGATTCTGGCGAAACCCTAGAAACAATGGCTAGAGGGGTAAGTAGATCCTGAGTGACCAATGGAGTCATAACAGTCTGATGATGTGGAGGCTCTATCCATATGGACACAGATTTGAAGGGGTCTTTAGAATAATCAACAAGTTCCTTGTCCATCTTAGTCGATCAAAGGTGATGGTTGACCTGTAGTTGAATCTAATCGACCCAATTTGCTCAACCACCGAAAAATCTGCCCACCTGTTCCCCAGGTGTAGTCGCAGATCCGTATGAAAGCAAGGAGGGCTATGTAATGGTTCATCAAGTATCACACAGACGGATGGTATACCTTAACCAAAACCCCGCAAGAGATGCAGGATCTAAATCTATTACGACTTCAGAGCCATATTTTTCCATTAAAGGAACTCATATTATATAATTTCATGCTCATATGAATCTTATCCAAGAGTTACTTTCAATATGCATTCCTATGCTTATTATTCCATCATCTAGCTATATGTCTCCTAATAAGCCCACAAACTGACCCATTGTATTCCTTCATCCCTTCAAAATTATTGTTTCCATACTATATGGAATGCATATTAACATTTTCATGATGCTTTTTCTAAGAACCTTCCAAAAATGATGGACCTTATAGGATCACCTAAGCATGATGATTGTCTCTAACATAATGTTAGATAATACCTGGATGAATAATATGAAAAATGGTCTATCTGTCTATTTTTAAAGAATAGATGATTTCTACAAAGAAACTTTTTCAAGTATACTCTAGGTATGCTAATATCACATGCTTCTCTCTATGATGTTGTTGTAGTTGACACATCCACCCTCCAAAATTTTGCCCATGCTTTGATTTTGGAGCCTTCCTTCTATCCACAAGAGCTTATATTTTATTTTCGTCAAGTATTTACGCTATGATAAAAAACTTATGTTTTCATGCTTCGCTTGTGATGTATTGATCCTGGTTTGACATCTTTCAAACACAATCTAAGTTATGACTTGATCTTGTAGCATTGCTAGGCTTGCCTCTAAAACTATGTAATCTTGGAAGGCAGGCCAACATTGCCTCTAGAAACTGCATAATTCTTCTTGGTAGTCCATCCTTAAGCATGAAAACTGTGCAATTTTGGATGGAAACCCAACTTTGATGATGGAAACTGCACAAAGCATCTTTTAAGCTTAGAAACCGGGAAATGGACCGTGTCAAGACGTTGCCCAGTCCTTGGGAATTGCGTAATCCTTCTTGGTAGTGTGCATGCAAGTTTCATGAAAAAGAAAAGAAGAAAAAATATAAAAAGAAAAAAGATCCCTAGAAAATAGGGATTCACTAATTACTTCCCTGAAGGTGGAAAACTTACTATTTTTGGAACTTTTCGCCAAGTGTTGCTTTTTCTTTTATTTTAGGCATGTGTGTCATAAAACCTAATCGGTATAGATATATATAATGTATGCTTCTATCTCATTTGTACATTCAATCTTGGAGATCTAGCATTCCCAAGGATATCAAGGAGCCTTCGGTGGAGTTTGCGACACTTTTCTAGGTGATTTTTTCTTTTGTCGTCTTTTGTCACTTTTTCCATTGCTTTTTTTTTTTTTGTTTGGATTTTGTGAGTGTTATTTTGCTTGATCCTTTTCATGGTTGCTTGAGTTTTAATGTATATTAACTTGTACAAGAGTTGTTTCAGTCTGTCGTTCACCTTTTATAAGTGTCGCATTAGTTTTCTTGTTTTTTCCAGTTAGTGGTCGTCATGTGGCGACTCTCCATGCATGTTCGTTTTTCCTTTTGCATGTTGATCTTCCACACTCATTTTGCATTGATCTATCCATACTTAGTCAAATATGAACTTTAAAATTCACTATCACCAAGATATACTTGTTTCCCACACTCAGTTCACGCATATCTACCCTTCCACTGGCCATGCATCACCTTGTCTAGCTAGGCATTGTGCAAATCTGAGGCTCAATCTCTCATCTTGGCCTCTGAGAATGCGCAATGCGCATTACCAGGCTGACCCAACTACACATTACACAGTTCCAGGACTCAAGCCCATCCCTTGACTAGTGAGACTACACAATACGTAGTCTCCACATCAGTCTGCCCAGGTAGAACTACACATTGCACAGTCTCTAGCCTTAGGCTACATCACTGGCTATTGAGACCACTAATGCATAGTTCCCTAAGCTAATCTCTCTCCCCCACCTCCATAATTGCGTAATTTTGTCAATTAGTACATGTGGTTGTTTCTTGATCTTGCTGTGTAAGTTGATTTGTTGAAGCTAATTCATGTATGCCATGAGTGCTTTTTCCTCCCACAAGTATTGCAGGCATTGAGCACTTCTCTTCATCAGTCAATGTTATCCATGGCACCTAAGAGAACTGTTTCAAAGGATACCGCAGAGAGCAGCACTTGGGAGGAAGTTGATATTACGCCAATTTACATGCCAGTTTAATAAGATACTCAACTGTTTCTAGAAAAGGAATCATATATCACATGGAAGAAGGTGAATGAAATTTTCTCAACAAGAACCTTCAAAGTAGATCTGGAAGACCGACAAGTGTATGTCAATATCCAAAAGTTAGGGCTACATAATATTGCATGTAGATATCTAACTTTTCCATGTGTAGATTTTGTCAGCTAGATACTATTCCATATAGATACAAAGACTATGAATCTCAATAGTGCCAATGGACAAAGGCTTGCTTCTTTTTTGGCTGTAGACTATCATCTCGTGTGCCATTTCCCTGAGCTAGAATCGCTCATGGATTCATACTTATATGTGAAAACTAACTACTTGAGAACCAAGGATATTGTTAAAGGATGGGTGAAAGAGCCAACAAAGTTCTGTGAGACACCCACCAACACATACAAGACAAAATCTCTTAGGAGGGTCTATCAACTCTTGGTAGTTTTATGCTGCAGAATCTATAGTTAGCAGAGCAACGAGACCTTTCCTAAAGGGTGGCAATTCTTATTGAACCAAGTTATGAATGGAGGAAGACCATTCAACTGGTCATATTTGTTGGCTCAACATCTATGGATCCATGTTTCTTATTCCCTTAGTTCCCCTAAGGGTGGGCAAGCTAGATTTTACATGTCTGCCTATCTACTAGATGCAATCTATGCACATAATGCATTCCCTGGAATGAATTGGACTTGGACACCACTTGAGCATGCCATGTATGTTTATTGCACGCTGCTTTCGGAGTGTAGCCACATAGCAGTAACGAAGAAGCTAAATGATCACTTCCTCATTTTGTTGTACAAGTTGATCTTTGAGGAAGAGCCACATTGCATGTCACATGGGGAAATGGAAGCAGTATCACAGATAGGTTTGTGTCACCGAATGGCAGATTCCTCAGGGTGTTCAACGTACATAAGTCTTCACGTACTTTATCGAGGTATTCCACTAATAAGTTAGTCATGCAAGAAGTTACATATCATATCTCCATAGGGTTGTCAGTAGGTTTGCACATGAAGAATAAAGAACCCTGACCAACTCTTCTTATGAAAATCAGATCGTACGAGATGAAGAATATGAAAGTCACAGATACCGAAGGAAAGGTGATAGAAAATTTTGCATTCGGTACTTTGGACTTCAATCCGTACGATCCCCATAATTTTTGTAGAGATCACTGTGTGAGGATTCATTACTAATGGCTAAGAGAGACCTTTCATTGACAGAAGGAGGAACCATGGAATAATTGTTACAATGCCTCCAAGTACCACGAGACGATTATTTTGCAGTAACTTCACATGTTGCTCTGTAGCAGGAAGTCACTCCAGAGGCAACACCAGTGGAAGGGCGCAACCCAGTGCATGATAAAGGAAAGAGGAAGGTTGTGCATAGTCCAGGGGGAGAGTGAATCCATAAGATGAAAGCAGATTCAATCATTATGAGAGCAGCCATAGCATTAGAGAAGAAGAGGAAACAAAGGGTACAAGCAACATAACAGAAGCAAAGGGAAGAACAAGAGTAGAAGAAATTGGAGGAAGAAAGGTAGAAGAAGGAAGAGGAGGAAAGGTGAAAAGTAATAGTAGAAGAAACATCGAAAAGATAAGTTGAAGAATAAGCACATAATCAACAGATGCAAAATCAAGATGCCAACCTGATTCCAAGTTCACAACATGTCGCCATTCAGTCTCCCTATCCTTCGGCATAACAAGCTCCAAGCGAGGAAGAGGAAATTGTTCCTCTCGATGATGGTCCAGTTATGGACACATATAATATGACTTATGACGAGCTTGAGAAAAAGATTATAGAAGCATGGAAGAAACATTTTCTAGATGACCTCGCATCTCCTACATTCATCAGAGAAAGGGTGATGATGACTGAACCAAAAGAAATCCAGGTGCCATTGCCGCAACAAAATTGGCCTTGCAGGTGCTTCAAAGTCAAATATAGACTATTTGATGGCTGAGAACAAGCAATTGGTAAATAACTTGGAGGATGCTAGGCAAGAGGCTGAACAACTCCGAGAAGAGTTGCATAATGTAGCCCCCACATAGGTCTATCTGAAATAACTGAAGGCAATGATACTCCATGAAGTATCGACACTACGAGAGGCCATGCAAAGTATTTATGGTGAGCTTATTATCGTGTAAAAGGCAGTTGTCCACTTGCATGGGTTGCACTAGAAGTGTAAATATTATGTCAAAACTTTCAAGGCTACGGAATCAACTATTTCTGCCGTGCATGAATGGTCAATGTAATATAAAGTGGTACTGGTTGTATTAGGAAAGAATACACAGCAAGAGGTTGAGTTAGAGTAGGGAAAGGTTTGGATGCTCATCGAAAATAACAAACAACTCACCTCATTCATTTCCAACACTCATGCCTCATATGCACGATTATACAACAATATGGACTTCTTGGTGAAATCGCATGAGATCCCATCATTCGGCTCACTCACGGAGATCAAGAGGAGGAATCAAGTCAGGTAGGAGATTGAAGAATACTTGGAACAATTGAGACATTTAGCCATCAAGGAAATTCTTGAAGTAAATAGACAATATATGCACAAGTACATTGGTGGCCCTGTCCAAATCAACACAATGTTGCTCCTGCTTAAGAAGGAAACACAAACTGGTTCCAATTCAGTGTACCCAAATGCCATGGAGGCTAGAGTCGCTTCCAACCTAACACCACCACACAGTTTGGGGATGTCATCGCACAATACAAAGCTTGGCACCATTACATAATTGAGAAACATAAAGAGGAAGTTGCTGAGCTGGAGTTTCCCCAGACTCAAAATTAACTATTTTGTCTTATTAGGCTGTCTAGTTGGCTCTACCCAATTTTGTCTTATATGTGTATGAGTGTATTATAATATTATTTTTAAGTGGAATTCCAAGTGTCAATATTGGAATGTGAAGAGTCATGATGTAATGAATGTAAAGAGTCGTTTTGTAAAGAAGTTGAAGAGTCATGAGGGAAGTCCAAGAGTCACAAGGGGAAGTGAATAGTCACCCCTTTTGTTATAATAGACCCTCATAACTCATGTAAAGGGATTTTGGGAGCCAAGGTTTTGGCTAGGCTTAGGCTTAGGCTTAGAATTGGGAGCTTTGGAATTTGTGAGAACCTTGGCTTCTCCATAGCATAGAGGGAGTATCTTTCTTTGGAGAATTAGATGTTGAATTCTTGTTCCACTATTGGGGCTAATGGTCCGTCAATGGTATATGTATGATTGGAACTTTCACGTAATAAAATCTCAGAGCCGACACATTCAAGCATATGTTGTGAATATAGTAGGACTATTATTTTTATGTTGTAATGTATGTTATTTAACTTACGCTTATGCTTATGAACTATTTCGTTTGCATTGCTACGCATATTGTTGAATGCATGATGTTGTATTATTCCGTCATTGTTAACTTGTGAACTATTTCACGAATTAGCTTGTGATGTCTTTATGATCGTGTGTTCCTTCCAAGATGTGTATTATTACAAGCTTATAAGGGAATCACTCATTTTCCCTTCGTGTGTTAGAACCTCCTAGCATTGCAATTGACTTTTCGCAGAGTCATACACTTGTTCCCACCAAAGTCCTCATACACCACTCTATGCGTTATTGCAGCCAAGGCACATCATTAAAACCCACTACATTGAAAACTAGGTCGTATTCTAGATGGGACTCCTACACCAAACTGTGTGAGGTCTAATTGGGACTTCATATCAGGGAGATCCCTTGAATGTTGGTGGCTCCAACAACGTCAACATTTCTAGTGCTATAAATGTTAATTTTTCTTAGGGATATATTGTTCTTTGCTTTGATAATTTCATTTCTTCATTAACACATTATTCAACAACATATGCAACTATGCAGAGAGAAAAATATCATCATCATCAATGCAATGAAACATAAAGGAACAATAGAAGAAAATCATTCACACATAGAGACACTAGGATTTGTCGGAGACCATGGAAAAACTCACTATGGGGAAAACCATTTAAAATTCTTCTTCTTATTATATCATCATCAAATGATTCAATAGAAGAGAGTACAATGATGCATATCTTCAACTATGCAACTATTCAATAAAATAACTACAACGTTCATGGAATGAACACAACAATGCTTATACTCAAAATCCTAATTCAGAAACCTGTAATGAACTGTCACTGTTTTCGATCAACTGCCGAACACTGCGGTCATAGAGAGAAATATTTGGAAGATTGAGATTTCATATTTTAGGTCCTGGTCACATAGAGGAGGTGTCATGCGAGTGACTTAGGCTTCTTAATCACTCCCTTAAGCACGACATGCAAGTAACTGGGGTCAAATCTAGACTGTAGAAACCCTAACTCCCAGTCATATGGATGGATAGTTCTCTGTGTGACTTGAAGGCTCCATTCGCATAGATGAGCTTCTATGCAAGTGACTATGGTCAATTTCTTCCTGTGCTATGCTTGCGACTATGGATCAAAACCTTAAAACTAAGTTACGAGCTTCAGACCTTGCTATTTCACCTTAGAGTGAACCCGATCCTCCGTGGATTAGCCTCAAACATGTGCGAGCCAAAAACCAAGATATAAGAGTGTCTCATAGTAGTGTCTAAATGAGGTAGAGGTCACTCATAGTTATAGCCTTCCAAGGTGGTCGACTTTGCTTTAGGGCTGACCTTATCAAATATGCACATGTGGGCTTTTCTTCATAAGTACACTTTCCCTTATCCGATTTGAGTGATCTTTAGGTCAATTTTGGTCCTCTCGAAAAGAGGAATTCAATGAAATTATTATCTCCATCAAGTGAGATATCCAAAGTGGATTTTTACCGTAGTTTCATATTTTTTTAAGACTTCTTCTCAACTAGGGAGAATTCCAACTGCATCATGTCATTTGTATCCTATCTTTATTCATATGCAATCTCAAGTATCTCATCATTTCGTATCATCACTGATCATCTCAATTCATCTCTTGCTCATTCCTACTTATCTCTTGATTGTCGCTACTCATGTACTGAATATTCTTGAATCTAAAAGAAGAATAATTTTAACACAGAAGGGGAGCTCATTCTGTAACCCTCTTTCCATCAGGATACTACCCGGAATCTCTTCTAGCGAGCTACTACCCGAGGATATCGGCGGGGAGCTAAATATGCGATTTGTGTCATCATCAAAGAGCATACCATCAGAGAGCACATCTCAACCTGGAACCACATCGGGGAGCTCAATCTCAACCTAGAATGTCATGAGGGAGATAGTACTACAACCCCATATTAAGCAATAGGATATCCAAACACACAAGGGAGCACATCTGAACCTTGGAATCACATCGGGGAGCTCATTCTCAACCCGTAATCATACATGGGATAAAATATCAACCTAATCCTATTACTTGCTGATCTTCCCATTGATGACTCTAATAAGTCATGTGGTAAAACACCTGCATCATAATTGATTTGGACTATACACCCCAAGTACATTCTCAACCCATTGGCCAAATGGGGAGCGATATTCCCAACAAGCCCAACTTGTGGGTATGATGCCAACTGGCATATACTCAATATAGAGCAGATAGGGGAGCAACATATTCAACCCTATGAAGATAGGGGAGAAACATCTCCAACCATATGGGTAACCAATAGGGGCAATATCCTATTGTCCAGAGTTCCATCAAACCCTAGAGCCCTCCATCTTAATTCCACACCTTGGGAGATCAGACAGGGGGGAAGAGTTGGCTCAGTGTTCTCAATCACTGATGCTCTCATCATAGTAATATCTGGTATAAACTTGATCATCATGTAGCAATAACAATAGTCTCCTGTTCATGCAGGTCATCAAATCAAATATCATATAGAACATTAATAATCATATAAATAAAAAAAGGATACCATATTTATCCCCCCTCTCAAAGAGGCGCCAATCGCAAGTCTATGCTTGTCTCGTACAACAATGCTGTCTCAATATATGAAGGCATCTCAATACCATATATATATATGGGATTCTCTTCCAATCCTATCCCATTCTTTGTCATCGCAATGTATCCATGTCATATTCGAACATCTCTAAAAAAAATAAAATTCTTCATCATGCCTGATAGCTAGCCATGCTAGCAACATCGTGGTCAATCTCGGTCATGCGTAAAGCTATGGACCTCTCATCCAAAAAAATTATGGAAGATCTCATAATAAGGTAACACCTTGATTCACTCATCAATAATAATCCCAAACATCAACAATACATCATAGTATGAATATCTCATATTAAAAAATTGATCATCCCATGCAAATATTTTGAAGGGTGCTCGATGGAAAATCTATGTGAGTGAAGCATCTCAATTATGAACTCATCCAGGTTCTATGCACAACACACACACACACACATAGATGAATGTTCAAAATAGAACATTAATCCTTCAATCAATTGTTGGTTTCCAAGTCAAGTTCAACAATATCTCTTTACAACTTCTTGAAATTCAATCAGAGTGTCCAAGGATTTTCATTTCCACTTTCTAACAATTCTTCAATAGCTTCACAATATAGATTATCTTTTAACTTCAGAAATCGATTGATCATGCTATGATTCAACATTTCGAGCTTCAAAATCCATCTCCCTCTTACTTAGATCATCATAGGCTCATTACCTATCAAGAGTAGACCATCAATATATAAACCAAAACTAAAATCAAAGTCATACTTTAGACCCTTTTGAGGTAGAGGTTTGAATCAACGCATCTTCTTGGCTTCACCAGATAACTGTGAATGCAACCATATATGGATCGAGGAGCTTTCTTTACACAAAGCTTTATGCAAACATAAAACTTTACCAAAGCAATATGCTTAGCCTTACATAAATCAATATTGTGCAATCAAATCAAGTAAGTCAACTTATCAAATTTTAGATGCCAAATCAGAACCAGTATCATATTCTTTAGTCTAGGTGACATGTAGAGCTCTCATCAAGTCATTAATTCATATATTGTCATGCCAACAAGTTGTCATAAGCAATATAAATCCAAATTTCATCAAGTTATCCTCATGATCATAATGCAAATGCATACACCAAGGATAAGTTATGCAGGTTCTATCCATTCATTTTCAGATTATTTCACACTATATCACAACTGTCAATGATTCAACCATTGTTCTAGGAACAAGGATGCCAATAAAAAACCATTACCGGATACCCATATTAGTCACTGAAGTTCAATATTCCCACATAACATTATCATCAAGGAAAATCATTAGTCGTCAAACAAAATCATTAGTCATTAGGTCAAACAATGAAATCTATAATATAGAAAATATCTCAATTATCAATTCAAGGTTCTAAATCATTATCATGTCAAAACTCCAAACATTGCTCATTTATATCAATAAGCCAAATCTAGTCAAATTCTTGCATCACAAGCTTCTATGGTTAAATCATAATGGCATATCTATATGCATATCCTGGTCACCCCAAACACAAGTTCAGTCTATATATTCATATTAGAGCAGACATACAAACTTTCCTACTCACAAATGTTTTTGTTGCCAGCTTCATGTCTATAGGACTGACGTCCTTTAGGTGTACTTTTGATTTTATGTACAAAAATTCATTTTTGTGTTCAACAGGCATAGTTGCACCCATAGACCTTCACTTGTGCAGTTGGGAAACTACAGTCGCACCCTTGACCTTACTTCCATGCGGCTGAGAGGCTACAATCACACCTATAACCCTACTTCCTTGCGACTCAGGCTTAGAGAAAGGGAAAATTCTCTCTCCTTAGATCATAACTTTGATGTGGATCGAAAATGTCATATATTTTTCTATTTATGCCCATAAATCATACTTCAAAAGTAAAGAATATACATATAATGCTAGTGGTAACATGAGTAATGATCTTATGGAGAGATTCTCCCTGTAAATGGGAATCCACTTCAGTCATATTCAATCAAGTCATAAACCTCTCTATAATGCTATCATGCATCAACAGATCTGTTAGATAATAAAGATAGTATATCCACATATTCATCATGGTCGTATATGTTAGCATCAACTACTTCACCATGACATCATGACATCAATATTTCATCAAGGGTTAATGTCAAATAGCTAATAGGAGCATACTTCAAAAATCGTCATCACAACATTACTTCTTTGTCACATAAATCAATCAATAAGCCAGGGTATTCAATTTTACCATATGTCATATCACTAAACACATCAACACATAACCATGGTCAAAAAAAGATCATGAGTATCAATCTCATTGTTATACTTCTACCATCATGGCTGCCATGCTTTTCACAAACAAGTAGTGTCAAGTTACCATCTACTAGAATCAAGGTGCTAACATTCTTTATGGGATCAAATATAAAAAATGATAGATGTTAACCAAACATCAAGTACGCTACTCAAAGATCAATATTAAGTAGCCTCATAGAATCAAGCAATTCATCATGTTCAAGAAGTAAGATACTTGTTCAATACCAAGTGCACCCTTTCATCATATGAACCATGAATCCAAATCACTTTCATATGTATGAGCCATTTGTGAGAGAGATATTCTTATCATACCTTATGGATTACCTTGCCATCCAATATTGCAGCTGAAACATAACATTGAAACAATATGTCATGCATACCTTGTAGTGATAAGATACCTATGCATAACATAGAAAACTTGTAGCACTTTATCATCTTTTCATCAAATGCCTCTTTACCTTTTCCAGCTCTAGATTTTCTTTCCTGCATCTCAAATGATCCTCTTATTACATCTCATAAAGCAGGTTAGAAACATCAAAATACTCAAATATACATGCAGGAAGTATAAGTAATGGTCAAAACAATAATCATATCAATAAGTCTAAACAAAAGTAACTATATAGAGAAGCATCATAAACATGAAATAACTTATCTTTAATGAGAGGTGATCATCCCCCTCTTGAACCAGCCTTAAAGAGCCATAAATTTCCATTCATAAACTTTTATCAACAATCAGGCCTACTAGAGACTATCCCATCAAGGGCTTCATCAAATCTGTTACAAGTCGTTGAGCATCTTCTTATTGACTATGCTAGGTTTCATATCTCAAATATTTTCCATAAACCCGGGTTTCTATAAAACCCTAATCTCATAATATCCATCAAACCCTAATACACAAATTGCCTAAGGTTTTCTCCAAACCCTAGATTTTTTTTAGGTACCCACCAGCCTCTTCTTGGTCCCATCAATGGTGTCATGATAGGGGTGTTTTCCATGACTTTTCTTCAGCCCATCTATGATACCATGTTAATTTTTCTTAGGGCTATATTGTCCTTTTCTTTGATAATTTCATTTCTTCATTAACACATTAAGTTCACCCCTTAACATCAAGAAATTATTCAGATTTACATCATTATTTAGAAGCATATGCAACTATACTGAAACAATAATATCATCATCATCAATGCACACATAGAGACACTAGGATTCGTCAAAGACCAGGGAAAAATCCAATATCGAGAAAACCATTTAAATTTATTCTTCTTATTAGATCGTCATCAAATGATTCAACAAAAGAAAGTACAATGATCCATATCTTCATCTACACAACTATTCAACAAAACAACTACAACATCCATGAAATGAACCCAACAATGCTTATAGTCAAAAACCTGATTCAGAAACCTACAATGAACTGTCACTATCTACGGTCAACTACCGAACACTGCAGTCACAAAGATAAATCTTCGGAAGACTAAGATTTGATCTATTAGGTCCGGGTTGCACGAAGGAGCTATCATGCGAGCGACTATAGCTTCCCAGTCACTCACTTAATCCTGGTATGTGAGCGACTGGGGTTAGATCTAGACCGAGGAAACCCTAACTCCTAGTCACATGGATGGAGAGTTGTCTGTGTGATTGGAAGGATCCATCACATGGATGAGATTTTGTGTGAGCGACTGTGGTCGATTTCTTCTTGTGCTGTTCCTGCAACTATGGCCCAAAACCCTAAAATTGAGATACGAGCTTCGAACCCTGCAATTTCACCTCAGAGTGAACCCGATCCTCCGTGGGTGAGCTTGAGACCTGTACGAGCCAAAAAAAAAGATAGAAGAGTGTCTCATAATAGTGTATAAATGAGGTAGAGGTCACTTTTATCTATAACTTTCCAAGATTGTCCAATTTTCTTTAGAGTTGACCTTATCAAATATGCACATGTGGGATTTCTTCATAAGTACACTTTCCCTTATTTGATTTGAGTGATCTTTAGGTCGATTTTGGTCCTCTCGAAATGAGGAATTCAATGCAATTATTATCTCCATAAAGTGAGATTTCCAAAGTGGAATTTGACCATAGTTGCATATTTTTTTAACAAGAAGGAGGGCTAGATGACACGCTGAGCCCATGAAGTTTGTTTGAATTTTCCAAATCTTTAATGGCTTCTTCCCAAATCTTAACCCTGACATATTTTTATAGAACCGAAAATATGAAAATCACATGGGAATAATCAATGTCTTGTCAAATATCAAATTTGATGGTGAGGATGAAACAACTATTCTTGAGCAAACTACTCTCTTTCTTGAATTTTGCACTAAACACAATATTCACAACGAGGATCTTGCTTGTAGGTTATTCATTCTCACATTTGATGTGCGCACAAAAGAATGGTGTTGCACATTGCCCGTCACTTTGATTCACTCTTTCGAACATATTTTCAAGGAGATTTACAACGACTTTGACATGTATGATTATGTTATCACTCTAAAATTTCTATAGATTTGTTATCTTGTGTCAAAGAAATATTATAGGTAACCACAAACCTACTTTTGAGATCAGGATCTAGCCTTCCTAATGCTTAGAGAGGGCTCTCTCTTTATGATTTAACTTTATTTAGTTAATTGATTTTATGCTAGTTATTTAGGCTTTGATCAGGTTCTGATTTTGATTTGGTGGTGGAATTACTGACTTAGATGGATAGAGGGATGTCCTATACCATTGGGTTATGGGGTAAAGTGTCAAGAAAAAAGGGCTGAATCAAGTTCTAAAGATAATGTTTACAGGGCAAGGTATCTAAGTAAATTCAGATGTTTTAGGTTGGATGGTGAAGTGGTTTTCAATCGGGGTCAAGAAGCAGCTAAGGGTTCCTCAAACCGGATAATGAGAGAAAAGGTAGAGGTCAATCGAAACTAGGGAGAAATGAAGGATTCTGTATTCTGGATATCAGAAGAAAACATTAAAATGATTAACTGTTCAAGATAGAGTGTACTTAACAAATTCTGTAATAATATTCCAGTTATTTCATTCAATTTAGATAACATGCAAGTATGTTAAACACTTAAGAAGATAACAATTTGACAAACAGAAAATACTTCACTGAAGTGGCCCAACACATGAATTCTGTAATGCAATGTCTTTATTACTCAGTACAGTTTACTGACTTGAAAAAATGGTATAATGAACCCTTAGGTTTTAGATCGATACAACTATAGAAATGTCAAGCAATCCACCCTCTATACTTCGAATTATGAAGTATTTATACAAAAACTTATTAGAAAATATCCCAAACTATTTTGGGAATTATTCAAGGAAAAAGAAAAAATCTTCATGCAAGAAGATAGAGACAGATATGTAACTACTGCAAGCTGTCCCTATTTATTTGGCTCTGTTGTTAGA
This sequence comes from Pinus taeda, assembly GCA_000404065.3. Taxonomy (NCBI): domain Eukaryota; kingdom Viridiplantae; phylum Streptophyta; class Pinopsida; order Pinales; family Pinaceae; genus Pinus; species Pinus taeda. The sequence continues at coordinate 5,957 of APFE030480029.1, read as the reverse complement.
TCTTTTGCTGCTTTTTCTCCTTTGTTGTTGCTTTTACGTTGGCTATCCTTTTACTTTGCCTTTTGACTGATACTCTTTCATCTGATACTCTTTGACTCTGCCGCTTTTCTTTCACTACTCTGTAAGCCCTGTTTACCTTGCATTTTCATAGTAAGTCATTTAATTTTTCCCAAGTTTCTGTATCTGGTAATTTAATATTTACCATTCTCCTGTAGATGTCATCAACTTCTATGTATTTTGTAAAGGTGAGCTTATTTACAAAAATATGTTTTACCTCATGCTAGAGGTAAAAGAGGTTCTCAAAATTTTGGTAAAGAACATTTCATGTAGGCATCCCTTTCATAGAGGAACTATTGGCTTGCTCCCTTGCCACTTCTCTGATTTTCTTGTTATAGTATTCATGTGGCATTAACCTGTCATTTATTACCAATGGATTTGGCAGACCTTTCTGCCTTAGAGCATCAAATTTGACCATAAATCTGCCTATAGCTATCTCCATGGTTTGGAATTTGTCCTCAAGCTGTATCATCAAGTTCCTCTTGGTGAGTACTTTCTTCACCTCTAGTATAGTGCCAGTCCTATCAACTATGTCCAACTCCTACAATCATATTTATTCTTGGAGTTAAGGAATTGAATTATTCTTGAGGCTTCTTCTGGCATATTTCCAAGTTCGGCCTTAACTCTTTGAATTGCTTCAGTAGCCTCTTTAACTAAATCATTTTGTTCAAAGATAACCTGTATAGATGGCCAAATATCATTGACAGAGTCAATGATATTGGCCCATAGCTTCTTTTTTGCTTGGGCAAGTGGCTCCTTCAATGTTAATTCTTTTTCCAAATCCTTTATCCTCTTAGTCAACCTGTTTGACTTATGTACTTCATTTTTATGCATAATCTGAGCCAATTTCTTCTCATCCTCTAGACTTGTTATCTGTTCTTTAAGTTTATTTATCTCAGTGGTCTGAATGGACATGTCCTCCATGGCTTTGACTAGTTTACTTGCTTCATCACTTGGATGAGCTACTGTTGTTGTTGAACCTGTTGCTGAGGTAGTTGTTGTTGCAGCTAGAAGTGGTGTAGCTAGTGGAGCTATTGGGGCCAATGAAGCTGCCAAAGTTGAAGGAACTACTGTTGTGACTGTAAGGATAGCAATGGAAGTAGCTGTCTCAGGGCTGACTTGTTTCAGCTGTATAAACTCATCCAATTCCTTCTTAATTTCTTTCAATTGAGCGTTTAATTGAAGAATAAGATCCATCATTTCCCCCTACTGGGTTTGTCTCTCTAAGACCTCCTTGGCCTGTGGATGTTCAGTAGGAGGCAACTTCAGTTGTTACTTCAAAGCAGCAATATCCTCATTTTTCTTCTTTATTAGTTTTTCTGTTGCCTTGATGTCACTTGGATTATATCCAATCTCAATCACAAAGTCTTCCAGTGACTTGATTATGTTATCCATGGCCTGTGAGGATGCCTTTTCTAGCTTAAGTAGTGTTGTGATGTTATCTAGTGAGCTTTGAAGTTTGTGCATAGTCATTGCTTTTTTAGTCATTGTGGAGTAAATCATTTCACCGGCCTGCTTATGGAATTCAATTTGGTCAATAGGGTGAACATCCCTGGCCAAAACTTCAAACTCTGTCTTTCTATAGTCTGCTGATGATCTGGGTTGTTGGACTGTAGTGTTGAGAATGGAGCATGATTGTTTAGAGGTCTTTGTTTCAGCTAGATGTATACCCTAGGAAGTTTGTACACCCCTCCACGCGGGGGGGTGCGGGGGGGACTTGTTCCCCCCGCAGGGGTTCAGGGGGCCGATCCCCCCCGGCTAGGGCGTCCAGGGGCTAGCGGTCCCCCAGCGAAGGTTTCGGGGGTAGCGTCCTTGAAGCTAAAAACAAAAGTAAAATTGCCTTGTAAAAGTATAGTAATTTCTAGTTAATCTGGGCTGTTCATTATGCGGATGATCTAACGGTAGAATTTATGTTTAGTTTAGGGTTTTTTCCCTAGAAGGCAACCCCTCTCTTTGTATGAGGGCATTGTATTTGAGGCTGTGTAATAGATGTGTATTCTTAGAGCGAGAAACAGAGAGGTGAGACTGTGAGAGAAATAGAGGATATTACAGTGGATCTGCTGTAGGTTGTGTCTCTTCATTTTGCTGGATAATAGAAAGGAAAGAATGGCTGTTCGGGGTGGACGTAGCCCAAACAAGGTGAACCACGTATATCTGTGTCTCTCTTGTTTTATGCATTTTCTGTGTTTATCTTTCTGCAATATTTTATGTGTTCCATTGCTCCGTAATATATAATTTTCTAACAACTGGTATTAGAACCGAAGGTCTATTTGGCTGATAAACTCACAGGAAAGAAGGGTTCCTGGTTCGAGTGGGAGTAATGGCGGAAGATGGTAAGTTTAGGGTCGAGAAATTTAATGGCCAAAACTTCTCGCTGTGGAAGATGCAGATGGAAGATTATCTGTATTAGAAAGATCTATACCTACCATTGGGCGGAAAAACAAAGATGCCAACGGGTATGACAGATGAAGAATGGAACCTTCTCGCTAGAAAGGCACTCGAGACAGTACGTTTGTGCCTCGCAGCATTGGTTGCCTTCAACATTTCGAAGGAAACAATGACAGAGGGTTTGATTAAGGCGTTGGAGAAACTATATGAAAAACCCTCGGCCTCAAACAAGGTATTTCTTATGAAATAATTATTTAATATGAAGATGTTGGAAGGTGGATCTGTTGCAGACCATTTCAATGATTTTAATACTGTTACAAGTCAGTTATGTTCTGTAGGGGTAAAATTTGATGATGAAGTTAGAGCTCTGTTATTCTTGTGCTCATTACCAGAAAGTTGGAATGGTTTAGCAATGGCCATTAGTAACTCTGTTTCTGGATCTAGTACTTTAAAGTTTGATGATGTTGTCGGTGCTATCCTTAGTGAGGAAATGCAATGGAAAAGCTCCGGTGATACATCGGGTAATGCTTTGAATGCAGAGTCTAGGGGAAGAAAAATGGAAAGAGGAAAGAGCTCAGGATATCACAGTAAATTAAGGAAAGGTAGATCCAAGTCTAGATCGAGGATAGTGTGCTGGAAATGTCGAAAGAAAGGACACCTAAAGAAAGACTGTAGATCTCGGAAGGGAAAAGAAGAAGATGCACAACAAGAAAATAATCATGAAGGAAATGTGATAGGTGAGGTGTTACAAGATGCTTTGATCCTTTATTTCGAAAATATTACTGATTCCTGGGTGGTAGATTCAGGGGCCTCATTCCATGCGACACCTGATAAGAAATACTTTCATGACTATGTTCAAGGAGATTTTGGACAAGTTCGTTTGGGTGATGATAAACCCTGTAAAATTGTTGGAATGGGTAAGGTTCTTATAAAACAGCAGAATGGAAACCAATGGCTACTAAAGGAGGTAAGGCATGTTCCAGATCTAAAGAAAAATCTGATTTCAACAGGGCAGTTAGGCTGTGAAGGTTGTGTGACAACTTTCACAGATAAAGCTTGGAAGGTCACCAAAGGAGCCCTGGTAATAGCAAAAGGTGAAAAGGTTGGTACATTGTATTTATGCAATCGTATTTCTAACTCTGTTAATGCTTTAACTTCCAAAGGAGCAGATGCAGCATTATGGCATCATAGGCTTGGACACATGAGTGAAAAAGGGATGAAGATTCTTCACTCAAGGAATTTGTTGCCGGGTTTGAAGAATGTTGATTTGGAATTCTGTGAGAATTGCATTTATGGAAAACAGAAGAGAGTCAGATTTCTCAGAGTTGGGAAAGAAAAGAAGAATGAAAAATTGGAGCTTGTGCATACAGATGTATGGGGACCTGCTCAGGTATCATCTCTCGGTGGCTCTCGTTATTATGTTACTTTTATTGATGATGCAACTAGAAAAACTTGGATTTATTGTATTAAGAATAAATCTGATGTATTTGATACTTTTAAGAAATGGAAATATTTGGTTGAGATTGAGACAAGAAAGAAATTGAAGTGTCTTAGATCAGACAATGAAGGTGAATATTGCAGCAAAGAGTTTGATAGGTACTGTTCAGAGCATGGAATTTGCAGAGAGAAGACAGTTCCAAGAACACCACAAGAAAATGGTGTGTCAGAAAGGATGAACAGAACAATCATGGAGCGTGCAAGGTGCATTAGATTGCATGCAAGATTTCCTTTACAGTTTTGGGTAGATGCTGTAGATATTGTTGTTTATCTAATAAACAGAGGGCCTTCAAGTTCCTTGGATGGTGGTGTTTCAGAGGAAGCATGGACAGGAAAAAAGGTAGACTACTCCTTTTTAAAGCCTTTTGGTTGTGAGGCCTTTGTCCATATTGATAAAGAAAATAGAACAAAGCTTGAGGCAAAGTCAAAGAAATGTACCTTTATTGGATATGGTGTTAATGATTTTGGTTATCACTTATATGATTACGAAAATCACAAAATCATTAGGAGCAAAGATGTAATATTCAATTAAAAGGTCTTGTATAAGAATCAGTTGCAGGAAAAGAAACAGGAAAAAGAAAACAAGGAATACACAGTTCTTGATGAAATCACTGAAAAAGTAAAGGTGCCTGAAAATAATAATAATCAACAACCACAACAACAGCAACCACCACAACAGCAACAGGCACCCCAAACACCTGAAAGTGGTGCTAGAAGATCTACCAGGATAAGTAGACCCCCTGAATGATACTCTCCTTCATTATATTATTTATTGTTGACGGATTCTGGTGAACGCGAATGTTATGAAGAAGCAATGCAGGTTGAAAGCAGGAAGAAGTGGGAGGTAGCCATGGAAGAAGAGATGGACTCCTTAATGCATAACCAGACTTGGGACTTAGTCAAGTTGCCTGCAGGAAAAACTACAGTGAGGAATAAATGGGTTTACAGGCTGAAGGAAGAAGATGGAGGGAAACAAAGGTACAAAGGTAGACTTGTGGTGAAGGGGTTTGCATAGAAGAAAGGTATTTTTGATGAAATATTTTCTCCTGTTGTTAAAATGACTTCAATCAGAACTATTTTAAGTCTAGTAACAGTTGAAGATTTGCATCTTGAGCAGTTAGATGTAAAGACAACCTTTCTCCATTGGGATTTGGAGGAAGAGATATATATGCAGCAACCAGAAGGATATGAAGTGAAAGGGAAGGAGAAACTAGTGTGCAGGTTGAAGAATAGCTTGTATGGCTTAAAACAGGTTCCAAGGTAGTGGTATCTAAAATTTGACAAGTTTATGTCTGAACAAGGTTATACTAGATGTCACTCTAATCATTGTGTTTATCTGAAAAAGCAAAATGATGGCAGATATATTATATTGTTATTGTATGTAGATGACATGCTTGTTGCAGGGTCTAACATGCAGGACATAAATGCGCTCAAAAGAAAATTGGCAAATTCATTTGCAATGAAGGATTTGGGAGCTGCAAACAAATCCTTGGTATGAGAACACTAAAGATAGGAAAAATCACAAATTAACATTGTCCCAGACTGAGTACATACAAAAGGTGTTGAAAAGATTTAATATGCACAATGCAAAACCAGTTAGTACACCTTTTGCTAGCCATTTCAAACTTAGTAAGGAAATGTGCCCAAAGACCAAGGAGACATGGATTATATGTCTAAATGCATCAACAGTTGGAAGCTTAATGTATGCAATGGTCTGCATAAGGCCTGATATTGCATATGCAGTGGAGTTGTAAGCAGGTACATGAACAATCCAGGAAAGGAACATTGGATGGCAGTGAATGGATTCTCAGATATTTGAAAGGTACCACAGATCAAGCATTATGCTTTGGTGGTTCAAACATTTCTCTACAGGGATATGTTGATGCAGATATGCAGGTGACAGAGATAATAGGAGGAGCACTACAGGATATGTATTTACTGTTGGTGGAACAGCTGTCAGTTGGGTTTCAAAAATCCAAAGTGTTGTTGCACTTTCAACAACAAAAGCAGAGTAT
>APFE030480021.1:0-27276 GCA_000404065.3 Pinus taeda | reverse complement strand
ATCATGAGTTTCCTTTACTACCCTTTCACCATTAGTGACCATTTCTTATAGCAACTTATTCATATTTATCTTCAATTCTTCCATCTTATCATCCATGCCACCATTTTAGCGTCCATGCCATTCATCTTAGCTTCCATGCCATCCATCTTAGCTTCTACACCTTTCTTTAAACAATCCATCTTAGCTTCTACACCTTTCTTTAAACCATCCATCTTAGCTACTACATCTTTGTTTAAACCATCCATCTTAGATTCTGTTTCTTTTTGTGCAAGTGACACTTGTTGACTTGTTTTTGTAATTTTGATATATCATGTTGCATTTCTTCCTCTTCTTCATGAGTCATGCTAGAGCTTTCAGGTTGCTTACTAGGTGTTTGTATTTTCTTTCCTTGGGGCATCAATTACTGATAATAATGCTTTACTATGCCCTTTGAATTCCTTCAAACTAATTTTTCAAACCAAGTTTATGCAAAAATTTAAAAAAAAACTACACACCTTTTTTCACTTTGTAGAAGCTTGATATTGAATTTGATGTATCTCTGCAATTTCGGATCATCCAGTTCTAGAATTTTGACTTGTAGTAGCCCTCTAGGTCTCCTTTCCAATGCCACCAGTCTGATCCAAATTGGATTCTCCAAGGAAGAGTTATGCACAATCTCCCAAGATGACCTGATTATAGACCTTTCTAGAAGAGCGAAATTGTATGAAGTGCTACGTGTCATTGTTTAAACCTTTGGGTCTGAAAAATATATACAAGAAACTACAATCCATCCTCTTTGTGTACCTTCTTACAAAATTTGAATCTGATGCTCAGAGAGAATATTATGACGACTTTCCCTGAGTCACCTGTTTGTAATTCAGGAGTCTACAAAAAGACCAACTTCCTTAGATCATATCTCCGCAAAAGAAAAAAGCTCTTAAATTCGGACCCGAGGTTTAGTACAATTTCGTCTCAAATGGGTTTTTTTTTCACTTCTGAAACGTCGCAGAAAAAATTTATAGAAAAAATGCCACGATGACCTTTTGGGAGCAGCGAAACCCTAGAATCCAAAGCTCTAATATCAAATTTTATGAAACCAGCTCACAAATAGATAGAAAAGAGAGATCAACGCCTTAGAATTTAGCCTCTTAGAGGGGGCAACCTCCTTTACATTACACAAATGAATAATTCTTGGATGATTCAAATGAAAAAACCTCCTTTCTATATATAGGAGTCTAAGTAGTCACAATATAACCTAACCGACCTAACAATAATAATATAAAGCCACAAAAATAACAATAAAGGGATTCTATGGGGCACGCTAATAAAAATATGGGGACAATAGGGGCACAAAAATATTAATAAGGGATACAACTACAATAGTTATGGGGTAATCACTAGTATTATAGGGACCTCACAGAGAGAGTCCTCTCAGGCTGAGGAGGCTAAGCCTTAGCTAAAATATTGGTTTGAAATAGTTACACTGAGATAGTCGGATCAGTAGCCTATCAGGGTCCTATTTTGGTGATAAGAGGCCCTACATAGTTTCCTATCATCTTATTGTGCGTCATCTCCACCTGATAACAAATATGTGGCTTGCCAATGGACATTAAATGAGCGGAGGTTGTATATGCCCACCATTGGGTAATTGGCCTACAAAAATCCAACGGTGGGCATATACAACCCCTAGTCATTTAATGCCAATTGGCAGGCTGCTTAGTTTCAGTGGTCTCCACCCTATCAGGCCAATTCATCTTGGCTCCATGTCCTCCCTCGAGTCTTGCATGACTGCAATCTTGAGTCACCCATATCCACTCTCCATTCTCTCTATCATACTCATTCAAAGAGATTTGGCTAAAGTGATGTGCGTTGTGGTATGCCTCTCCTCAACTGTGTAGTTCACCTTTATTTACAAGTCATCCCAACTTCTATGTGAGACCTTCATTTCACGCTTTAGGTTGGCTTCCTATTGTCTCACTCCTCACAAGGTCAACTCTCCCATTGTTCAATTTCTTAAACGGGTTGGCTCTACTATTGCTCCATTTCTCAAATGGGATGGCTTGCCCATGTGTGTTGGGCACCTTTGGTTAAGTCGACTTGTCGTTCTGCCCAAAGCCCTCATAATTTCCCATGATGTGCTCATTCCAAGTCATTCCATCCTACTCAGTTGATGCACCCTCTGTGGTCACTTATTCCATCTTACCCATCACTCGACCCGCCATACCATTAAGCTGACATGGATTTCGATTTTTCAACACCTCCATGGAAAACATCACATTCCTTGTGATATGTTCATCACATTTCTTGCACTGACGGTGTCACCCAAGTCACCATGTCTTGTTGAGAATTCTATGGGTGCACCATGGCGCACGAACAAGACGAGGGTGTGCCTTAATGCCCTAGGTCCTGACAATTTCACTTCCATGAAATTTTTTTACAATTACAAAGAACCAATACTTTAATAAGAATAACTAATTTCACACCATTCCAATCTCCCACTAAATTTAAACTAAAAGGATCTCTTCACATGCACATTTTATAGCTAGAGAGAAATTTTTTTACTGTTATATATTGTGAAGATTACTTAACACAACACATCTCTATGTCAGTATCTATGTTGACGTCGAGTTGGGAAGCGTAGCCTCTCTTACATGGTGAAGAAATAATACAGAAAACGGTGAGGACAAGGAATAATTCAAAGGATTTTTTTTTTTAATTTCAGCAATTTATTTCTATTGATAGAAAAATATATTACATAGAGAACCTTTCATACCAGCAAAATATTGACCTGTAGTATCATGATTTCCCTTCCATATAAACATTGACACAACAAAAGCTACATATAGTTGTTTGTAAGACAAGAATACCCTACTAAAATGCACAAAGAATGGAAACTACTATATAGTCTATGAAGAACATATACATTCCTTAAGGCTCTTGTTAAGCCATGCAAAAATCTAGAGATACAAAATTTCTGTAATGGAGTAATGTAGGATACACCTATAAACCACTTGCAATACTACACAATAAAATAAGATTGGTTACAAAAAAATAAGCTCTCTCTAACAGTAAATACTAGTACAAACAACATGGTGGACTTACTTATTAGTCCAAAATTATAACTAGAGAATGAGGGGAAGAGTTTACATGAGCAATGTTTTGAATTGGAGTGTTCATGATTGCAACCTCCTCTTGGTGTTCATTGGAGTTAGTCTATGAGTTTGAGAGCACAAAATGTTCCACTCGATTTAATATGATGAGGATGTCATCCAAATTATACCTCATGTCCATCATGATTCTCTTGATCTCCTCCTGACTTGCAAAGAGCTCGTAGTTGTCCACCTCCTTGTCATGAATTTCTATTCTAAGTAGTATTTCCAGTTATTGGTGCAAGGTGATAGAATCCACGAAGTGCAATCTTCCCCTCCAAAGCTTCCCCAGATCGAGAACCCACTTGAGGATATTGCCTACAATCTCCGAGTCAAAATAGTATTTATGATCCTTGAATTCCTTGGCTTCCAAGTGTAAAATTTCCTTTCTGACATTCAAATAGACATGTATGTTGAGAAGAGGAATCCCCAGGAATGCCTCCCCTGCAGCCTGTGGCTAGGTAGACTGTTGGGCCTCCAAAATGTCTTCAAAATGACATCCACTTTCACCTTTAGTGCCACCATTTCACTCACACGTCACATCTCCATAACCATATAACCTTTCATTAGCCACAATTTTCATAAATATATGGGTTAGGATCCTTCTTTACCAAAGTTATCTCTTTTATGTGTTTAAAGTGAATCTATGATTAAAAACTAGGAAATTAACATGGTTTCGTGTATCTATATATGTGGCTTGAGTTTTATGACGTTTTTAGGTTATTTTTAAGTTTCCAAGGCACCCTTATGTGGCCTCCAATGGTCAAATTCGAATTCCCTTCAAAGGAGATTTGGATAAAAGGTCAAAGAAGGATTTGTGTCCTATTTGGATTGTAACTCTATGAGGTGTCTCATCATTTCTTATTTGGATTAGAACTTTATGAGACATCTAGGGGATATGTGTTTCATTATGAGCTATTTGTTTGTAACTATATGAGATTTTAGTGGATCCTCATTAAATAGGGTAGCTTCTTATGTTTTTGTATAAATAGGAGAGCCTTTTCCTTTGAAGGCATGTGTAAAGTTGGGGAAATGCTCATGTTTTGAATATAGAATTTGAATTTGGCACCATGCTCATGAGTGATGTTCACTTTGATTTGGTTATGCTTGTATTTGGAGCCTCTCAACTTTCCATCCCTCATGCTTTTGGATTGGCCATCTATAATGTGTGAGATTTATTGTTTTTCATGGATTAAGATTTATTGCTTTCATAGATTAAGATTTATTTATTTTATATCTTTTCCTGTGTGAGAGATTAAGAGTGATTGTTTTTATTTGCTTTCATAGATTAAGATTTATTTCTTTCATATCTTTTCCTGTTTGAGAGGTTAAGAGTGATTGTTTTTATTTGCTTTCATAGATTAAGATTTATTTCTTTCATATATTTTTCTGTGTTAGAGGTTAAGAGTGATTGTTTTTATTTGCTTTCATATCTAGAGGTTAAGAATTATGGTTTTTGCTTTCATTTCATATCATGTGGTTTTGATTATTCATTTCATAGGATCCTGATTTGATAATGCACACATGATCCCTTAGAGTATATTTCATTTCATGCAATTTCATTTTTGAAAGAGTGGTGTGCTTTTCAATGCTCGCAAGTGTGGTATATTAAGACTTCAATTCTTGCAAGTGTGGTAGATTAAGATTTCAATTTTAAACACTGTACTATAATTTCCTTTGAATTGATTGTTGAATTAGAATAGGTGAATTTGGTTTATCTTTATTTGGTTTAGTAGTTAGATTGATCTAAATTGGAGGTTAATTTCTAGCATATACAATGCACGCACGCTTCGCAAGTTTTACGAAACCCCCGGGTTGACAATTAAATGATAGGCAATCACTTTGCCCCAACATTGATGTTGACAAGGAGCCATATAGGCATAAGACCTATAAAGAAACCCAGTAATAATGACGTAGAATCCAAAACAACCAAGTAGTGACTAACAACGGGACGGTAAAACCCCAGTATGACATGAAGCATAGACTCAGTAAAGGAACTTGAGAGAAGTGTATGTGGGAACAATGTGATTATTTGGAATCTACAAACAACACAAACTAAAACTTGCCCAAACTATCCAAAATCCCAAACATTAAATGGACCAAGTGCTACAAGAGTTAGACGAGTTATAAATACTAGGTTTCTAGAGAGACTGTTATAGACATTTTTGGGCACTTCAACCCCAATCATAAATGTCCATAAAATGAGGGATCCTAAGTCCCTAAAAGCGTTGCTTCACTACCTAAAGGAACAAGGTCAGCTGATTACACCATCTCCCAGAAGTTCTCCACTGAAAACTGCTCATAAATTGTCAAAACTGGACCATACTGAAAGCTCAGTGCAGAGGGTGTGATGCATATCACCTTCCCAGTGTACAAGGTGCGATGCATACTGAATTTCTCCTCTGTAGGGTGCGATGGTCAGGAATGGACAAATGGCGGGGAAAAAATGCGAGGTGGAAGATCATGGAATCTTCCAAAATCTTCCCCTCTGACACTTGCCTCTCTGTTTTCGACCAAGGATGAGTAAGAGATCATCATTCTCTAAGTGGAAGCAGGAACTATCAGAGAGAGGACACTAATCAAGATCCCAGAAGATGACTCACCTCTCTGTAATCATCTATAAATGGATCCCTCATCACAGAGATTCGGAGGCTGGAATTTTGTATCTTATAGAGAAGTGTTGTTGGTTTTCTGGTGTACATTCATAGTATTGGGTGATCTAAGCTTTGCTTGAGGTGAAGAAGGGCTTCCTAACTGGAGGATGATGCTGGGTCAGAATATATGGTTGTAATCCTCTTGCTACTTTTCATCTTAATAAAGCTATTCTAGTTTTCTTCCATATTCTTGTGTACTTGTTTATATATGCATTTATATGGTTAACACACATCTGGTCTTGTGTTATTCATGAATATATATCTTTGTTTCTTCGATAGTAGTATGTTGTTGTGATTCTAGAGGTTCTTTTTGAATCTGGGCAGACGAAGAAGAAGCGGCGAAGCTCTATCAAGAAGGAGAGGAAATTGAGCACAAGACTAAGGTTGGTCTTCTTGGTTCTCCTCTTGTCTATTTTCACAAAAGAAAACGAAAGTAGACTTTACTTGTTTGTTTCTAAGATAGACACCCATCTTAGTGGGAATAGCAGCATCCAAGTGGACACTATTCCTGGTAACACTTGGTCTCTTCGTTGGGTGTGGTTGTGGTCTCTTCCATCTGTATTGCCGCTTCCGTAGCCGCCTTCTGTTGTGTGGTCGCTTCTTGTCCCTGGCGCTTTCTCTCCACCAGCTTCACGATGTGCAGGTTGGTTTCCTTCTTCCACTACTGTGCTGCGATATTTTCCAATTTTTCCAAGTCCGAAGCACGCCACTTCAGAGACCATGACACCATTACATCGAAGATTGCATCATCCATTGCAATGAATGGAAGCTTCACCCATGTTTGGGCTGGATCCTTTCACGCCTGGATATACAGATTATGCATATTCACCTTGAACTCTGCCACGCTTTGCAAACTGTTATATACTATCGGCGACAAGCGTAGCCTACGGTTGATCCATATTTAGATGCTCACCTCCATGAACATCCACAACACCTTTATCTCTCGAATCCTTGTCATGTCTTTCGTAGCCTAGAGCGAGGTGTACTTCATGGCCTCGAGCAGGTTCTTCTCAATGGTGGGAAACTAGTTGTCCTCCAATAGCTCCCCAGAAACCAGCGGGATAGATAAGAGCAACCACACGTAGTGGAAGGTCTTACCCTACTCTTGGGCGTCCCTACAATTTGTCAAAAACCCATCGCAGAGAAACTGTGCCTAGTTGAACTGGACCCCCTCTGTGCATTGCTCTTCCAACGCAATGACAAACGTTGACACTTTGTCTGCGCAGCATTTCCTCATTAGCTTGCCGGCCAACAACTGGGTGGTTACGCAGACCCCTTGCTCCTTGATGCTCGCTATTACATACTCTCACTTCCTCTTCTCCAACTTATATTTGGCCTTCATAGCCTCTGCGAGGGCCAAGTCAATGCTCTTTCCTACTATGGCTATGGGATTGTTTCCTTTGATGGGAAACCAAGAAATTAGGTGAATTAAATCGACCATGATGGGAATCAGCTCCTCGAGGCAGAGATACCGATCATGTACGAGGCACAGTAGCTATCGGATGACAAAAATTGTGACGAGTGCGCGGTGGTAGTCGGTATCCACCGCAAATGGATTAACCTGGCCTTCTCCACACCACTTAGCCATTTCTATTGTATTAATTTCTCCGCGGCCAACTATGGGAACTTCTCACTGTCCACTAGGTCCCAGTCTTCAAACTTTATATTACATACCCGTCCCATCGGTCGACCTTCAAATCTTATTTCATTCGGAAGGAGTGGGGTTTGGAGCACACTCTTTGTGGCCTCCAGGTTCTTCGGTATCTTGGCTATCCCCTTCCACGGGGGGATGTAGGAGGGTAACTTTATCACCGAATTCACTTGGGAAACATTTTCCGTCTGATCATCCTATGCTTCAATTTAGGAAATCAGGGCTTGCAAATCTTCCTCCTCCTCCTCTGTTTCAAAGGTGACAGCTTTTCCCTTCTCTGCAATTGAAAATTTACTAAACCGTGGGTTACGTGGTGATACCCGGACTGACCCCATTGGCTTCTTGTCTTTCTATGTTCGTGGTGTGCGTGGGGACTTTGGAACCTCTCGTGCAGCTGCCACCTCTCCAAGCTCCTCCTAGGTCAGACGGGCCTTTGGGGTAACTTTTGTGAATCACACTCTGGTTCTCACAGCCGTCATCGTTTCTTCACTGGACCTGTACAGTCGTGTACTCACGGGTGGCAAGGTAGCTTGGTGCTCAATTCTTTATACTGGCTCAAATCTTAAATAACCAAGTGTTGCCTTGAGGCTACCCCAAGGAATTTTATAGTATCGTTTGAATTTGAATTCGACCATTCCCTCCACTTCTGAGTCATTAATACCTTCTTGGCAGCAGATCATCCCAAATATAGCTCTTAATTCCTGTCTTAATCGCCCGTTGCCCACTCATTTCTACCTTAAATTGGACCTCTTATCATGAACAGTGACATCAACAGTCACCTCCCAACCTACCTGCGCAACAGTGCAGCCCCTTACGCACGACCACAACCCATGTGACATATTGGCCCTGCGCGTAACCTCCTTCCCGTGCAGCTCTCCTGCAGACTCGTTTATAGTCCCGCACCCTTTTTCAACTACTTGGAGTGTTGAGAATATGCTTCCTACAGATAGTCAGGGGGTCGCACCCCCGTTTCGAGGCTTCAATTTTCCTGCGAGCCTGGGCCGCGGGCACCCTTCAATTATCCTTGCATCCGTTAGTGTGTCACATTATTCTTTGTTTGGTACGCTCCCTCGTTTAGTAAGGCGCGGTCGCAACCATGGTAGCAGGGTCGCAACGTCTTCTAACATAGTAGTAGGGTTGTCCAGACTTTGTCCCATAGTGCTTAGTTCCTTGGTGCGGCCTACTTATGTAGCTTCAGAGTTTAGTTTGTTGATTTCTTCATCCAATGTCATGCTTTTCTTCCTTAGTCGTGCCCAATCTTCATCGAGATCATGAAGTTTCAAGCTTCCCCGCCGAATGGCATCCTGTAACTGCCTAATTCCTTTACCCAGGTCCTCGCGCCCTAATGCAACTGTGGGAGTTGTGGTCTGGGGATTATTCTCTACTCTCCTGGTTTCATCTCTTCTTATCAGTGTTGGGATCATTTCCTCGTTTCGATTTTTGTTTATGGCACCATAGGCCCATCGAACCACTGGTACGCGTAGGTCCTAGTCAGTTCATCTCGCCTGGTGAACTTTGTTCATGATTCCGCATAGCTTTTTTAATGCTCCATCATGGAATATTTGTGGTGTACGTCACCGCATCTAGTTTTGATGTTCTATCCTTAGTCTGGGATATGTTTGCACAGTGCACATCTACACCCATCGACACAGGTGGGTGTATAAATTACTTTGTCCTGGCTGCCTGGCTCTTGTTCGACGTTGGAGACTTCCAAACTGCCAGCGCATCCCCTTTCTACTTTCATGCCAGTTTCCAATAGTCTTTTGATGTGTACTCCACCATCGTGTGGGTGTCGCACGCAACGCCCATCCCAGCGCACCGTGTCACTGCTGTTCTGGTACTGCACTTTCAAATTTTTCTAAGAATTCATCAACTCCTATTACCCCATCATATGTCGGTAGTTCCCTTCGTCACACATCACAGTGATCTAATCATCATGTTGCAATTCAACGTTGTCAATTCGTGCAACCGGTTCTACTAGTGTTCTATTTCTTCATCTGATTCCGAAGTACAGAAACTATCACGCTCCGGTGAGATTCTCCCATCTACAGTCGGGTTCACCCGATCCTGATCTTGCGCCCTTATCTGGTAAATGCAATCTAGCTCATTGTTGCGCACAGGTTCAGTGTTGCATTCTCCTTCGGTTGGATCTAGTAGGACTACTACGCGTAGGGACATTTTCTCAAATATCATCTTCTGCTTCTTCAGGTTGATGAATCCATTCATATCAGTGGCCCAATATATTCCTAGCAACGCGAGATAAGGATTGTTGTCATCAACAATCTCTATCACTTCAAAGTCCGTCTGCGTGCTCGCACCTTCGATATCAATTGTTACCCCTTGCAACCTTCCCATGGGAAAAATCTACTATTGGTTCGCCATTCATAATTGAATAGGGGACCACTACAACGTCGGCCTGCCCATGCATTCCCATGTCTGCTTTGGTAACACATTCACGTCCGAACCCAGGTCTAGGATTAGCTAATCCATTTCATACTCACCAATCTTCGCCATCAATCTCATTTCCCTCCTGGTGTGCAATTAATGCTTTCCGAGTTTCAGAACTACGCGTAGTTCCCCTGACCCTACGCACCTAGTTATCAACTCCTGTAGTCCTTTAACCACCTTATTGTCGCGCATCAATTTCATGCATGTCTCTAAAAAGATAGTTAGCATAGAAGGATCCATCCCTGTCTCTAGTTGATCCTTACTACCTAAAGTAGAGGCCTCCGCGAAGCTCTTCTTAGCTTCCATAAACATCTCCTTTAGGTGTTCCAAGTCAAACTCGGGTTCCTTTCTAGGAGCCTTGCGAACCCATGTATCTTCCTTGGGCTGCTTTCCCTTACCTTTCCCTATAGTCACACCACTTCGAAGCACCATATTCACATTTGGGTCTTCTTCGCATGGTTCAGACCTCATCATTTAAATATTTTGCGTCAGATTAGGCTAAAGTACTCCTTTCTCGCACATTCACGCAATCAACGTGGGACAATCTACTGCTTCATGATCGAATTGAGCACAATATGAACAAGATAGTCTCGTCGTGTTGGTACAATTGCGGCCGTAGTGCCCTGGTCCTCCATAATTGTAACAGAGTAACTGTCTACGGCCCCTTCCTGGCCCCATTTCTCCTTGTCCTCAACCACGCCCTTGAAATCCACCGCCTGCCATTCCTGCTGCTCAGTCGAGGGATCGCATTTCCATCTACATTCTATATGCTGGGGTCCACTCCATCATTAACTCGTAGTTGTGACAAGTACGCTCGTCGTGGCCCACCGATCTACAAAAATTGCAAAACAGCTGCTGGGGAGTCTGTGTATACTTCTACAACAAATGACATTTATCCATCGTGTGCTTTCCTCCTATCTGACAGATCGCACACCATAGCGTGGGCGCCGCACTTGGCCCTACCTGTGCCTCTAGTCTCAACGGCATTGGCCCCCCTCCTGCCAAGTAGTTCGCAAATACTAGACACTGATCTTTGTCATGGCCCTGGCCTTTGCATTTTATACACCACACTTCTTTGTGCACCCCTGGCCATGGCACCCTATCCTGCTTCAAACTCTGCATCTCCAAGCATAGATTTTGTAGTTGCATGTGGATCTGTTGGACTCCCAATCCTGAATCCTGTATCGGTGTTTCATGCAACCTCATCACCATTTCCAATGCTTCGGCCTAGGTTGAAAGCTTTTGTTGTGACAGTGTTGTCCTCATGTGTGGTTTCAAAGACGCCACAAACCACACGCGGTGCTGCTCATCCGTTAGTGTCATATGAGCCTCGCGTATCATACTCTTCAGCCTCTGATCTAGGTCCCAGGGGGTCTCGCCTAGAAGCATCGTGATCTCCTTAAACCTGATGATGGACCGTGTCTCTGATTTCGGCCTGCTAAATTCTCTGTTCAACACATTCTGGATCTCCGCTATTCCTGCATTGGGGTGATCATTAGAGTGCTTGATATACCATGTCAGTGCGCGATCCTATAGTGTGCTTACCAATGTGGCCTTCTTAATTTTGTTGTTCATGACCCCTTGTTCTTCCCACACTGCTCTTACCACGAACCAGAACTAGTCTGGATCCTCATTCCCTACTCCTCTAAATACCGGTAGCTTGACCGTGCTCGCCATGTTGAACCATGGGGGTGGTGGAGGTGGGGTGGGTGAAGATGGAGGTGAAGGAGGTGAAGTGGGTGATGGCGTAAGTGGAGGTGATAAATGTGGAATGTGCTGCCTTATCAAACTGACCGCACTTCTCATAGAAACTTGAGCGTGCTCTTCCTCACTCTCTCGTGAAGGTGAAATTAAGGCACTGTTTCCTAATCCTTCGATACCTTTATAGATCTTTCCACTCCGCATTGTTCCAAACATCAATGTATTCGCATAACCCACTTTTCACATAACAACATCTTAATCCAGGTATTTAGGGATTTAATGCACCTACCTCACGGTCCCTTGAGAAAATGTTGCTTTGCTTCGCTATAGCTCACGATCGTGTCTACCACGAACTCAATGATAAATCCCCCTATTATCCAGTCGAGCCAATGGTCAACAACCCGCGCGATCTTATCTTTTGATGCCTCTGGTCTGCACACCAACTCTGGAGTCCACACTATCGGTTAATCAAGATTATACCTTCCCTGGCTGTCAGCTAACCTCGTGATCCAATCGTACAGTTCAGAAGAGAAGGACACAAAGAAGATCTCGTGAATTTCCATATAAATGTAGCAATCCAACCACCTTTTCTCGAATATCTGTGAAGTTCTATTTTCCTGTGTCACAAACTCGTGAAGCTTCTGATCCAACCAATCGTCAATTTCCTTCTTCGTAGGATTCCAGTGTTCTGACATCAAACATCCCTTAGGCAGATCCTAGTCCTAGAAATGGAACCATTTGTTGGCCTATTGGGGCCTGACCCAGGTTTAGAAGTGATTTAGCCAAACAAATCCTGAAACTACCAGCCCTTTCAGAAACAGTCTGCAGTGCGTAGACTGAGGTCTCACTGGAGGTAGTATGAGAGGGTGCTGGAACCAAGTTTCTGCACCCTAGGGATGTCTTGATGAAGTCTGGGAAGTTCGTGAATCGATCCTGCATGCTTGCGCTGCTCCGCGCAGTTGTCTGACCTTTGCATAGCTCTGTAAATAGCATGAAGAGACACTGTCTAGATCCATTATCCTTACTGTGTTATTATTATAGATCTGACTTAATTTTGTGGGCCCAATATTCTCATCAATCATTCAACATTCATAACAACTGCATGCAATCATAAATTGTAAAGAGATGCATAAAAATATAACAGAAGCATAAACACACAAATCTATGAGTAAATGCACAATATTTCAGAATCAACTTATCTTTTATTAAACCTCTGTTCAGTTATAATCCCAACTCCACCCTGTTCACTCAGCTGCAGGGGTTCGCGCACACAACTGCAGACTCTACCAGGCCTCTGCGCACTCAGCTATAGAGCCTCTTCGTACTACTACAACCCAAGACTCAAACTTATAGACTCAGAGCGAATTCCTTATTCAAAAACCCATATTACTTTAGATCAAGACTAAACAACTTCCTTCTACACTTAGAGCCTCGCTCTATGTATACATTCCCATGGTCCGTGAACCATGGGTAAGCCAACACATTCTATATTAAATTACAATATTCTAGGGCGGGCAACCATAGACTCTCGTGCTCCGCACCTGGATTTTGCGGGGTCTTACATTACATTTGACCAAAACTAGGCTTTAAGCCCCAAAACCCCACTATGGGGGGATCCGCTACCTAAAAATTATCATAAATATAAAGTCTCATGGTATGGTCATAGCCATCCATATAGTAGAAACATGTGTACAATCATGAATGACATATAACTCCACAGAACTTGAGTCATAAAAAACAAGACTCAGGGTCTTGCACTCCATCCCGACCCGATCAATGTAAAAATCTTAACATGTGAATAAATGTGTTGAAGTCAAACATGCTAGAAAACCACTTTATTATCAGCCAATGATGTGGACCGTTAACAGGTATGACATAAACCACCAATAATGAAAATGTCTCTCAAGGTACAATAGTACAATCCGTGAATGTGATAATGAAGGTGAGGTCGAACACTCGTGGAATCACTCGATTGAAAGCCAATAATGAATACATGTCATCGGATGCGAAGAACTGGCCATTAGTGCATGCCAGCTCTAAGCTACTAAAAGCGAGTTTCTAGGTCATCTTCTTGGATAACGAGCTGAAGTCAATAGGAAGTGACCTATCGAAGGAGGGCAATGATGAATCCCCCATCATCGACATGAAACAAGGAATAAAGTGGAATAATATTCAGGACTGTATCAATGACTCAATTAATGTATAGGTAAATAATTGTAGATTGGACTTCTCTTGAACATTGGCAACACGACTCCGGAGTGTGGAAACATTTGAATCAACATATGACCAAAGGTCATGATGATAGAATGGAATAGTCAAATAAGAAGCAAAATGGATCACCCAAACTCAAGAGGACAAGTGATTGAGTGAGGATATCCCAAACCCGACATGAGAGCAGAAGAGTGTCATGTTCAAGAGTGACATGCTTCCTATACAAAGGATGTCTCATATTCATTTTCCCCTGCTATTTCTAGCGAGTACCCAAATTATTTTTATCACAAACTTCAAGGGGATAGAATATGATTGCCATGTAAGTTCATTCTTCAAATGAATCCATCCTAGTAAGTTTTACGATCCCTAGGAAGGAGAAGATCGGTCTCACCATGGTGATAAGTCTTTCATCGTAAAGTTTTAACGAGATCGACATAAGAACAACTCAGTATATTTTTCATATTTAGAGAGTTTGAAAAAAAATGAAAAAGAAAACTCCAGCATGTCCCTTTTCGTAATCTGTCTGTCGAACCCAAAACGGTAGAAAACAATATCCAAGAGAACCTCTTTACCATGTCGACCAAGGTGTACCTTTTTCATAAATATTCAATCTCATCCCGAAAAAGGGGTAAACGTATACTGAGGTGACGTCGATTGATTTACTTTAACGAGTCCAAAACAACAAGTACTTGACAACCTTTTCAATTTTCGAGAGTTAGAAAAGAGCTCAAAGATGACTCGAGGGAGGTTCCTTTTTTATTTATTTAATGAGTCTGAAAAAGAGATAAAATAAAACTCGCAAGAATCGGACAATATTGATCGCTGTTCACTTTGAAGCTACCTGTAATTGCATTAGAAACGCACCCATCACTGAGGTCGAGACAAAATATTAAAATATTACAAAAATATCAGCAAAAATGACTTGCAAAACTTATAAATAGGCAGAAGTAATTTTATGTTTTACCATCTTACCAAAGTGATTTCTAAAAGTGCATTTTGTGCCCTAATTCTCTTGATTTTCCAGTGGTTTATGCGGGAGATCCAGAGTACCATTTCACGAACCGCTTGGGACAGGTAAGAGCCTCATCCCTGCTCTTGCATTTTTATCATTTTTTATGCATTTTAAATGGTAATTTTGATGCTAGAAAGGAGGATTTCAAAAATTTAGGGCGTTGACGACCATCTTGGGTATGCACATCAGACCCGCGATGGTCATGCTTGAGCCTAAAGGCTCACGCGATGGTGCCATGGGTGGATTTTTAATAAATAAAACTCTCGTTTAAGCAAAAATTGATGTTTCTGATCCATGAAAAGGCATTAATAAGTGTTAAATGTTGTTTTGCAGGAGAATATGGTCTTGGAGTGGAAATAAAGAGGCCATGAGGCTGAAGACTTCCAAGCAACTAAGGATCCTGAATGCATAAACCCTCTGAGGAATTGCAGGCTACTAAAATTCTTCAGGACCACAGGGTTAAGGGCTCAGATGGAATTGTTGCCCTATCTGATCAGTCTCTGGGATGTAGATCAAGATATCTTCATCATAAAAGGCCAGGAACTAGAATTGGAGGAGATGGATATCTACTTCATCACAGGATTGTCCCAACGAGGGGAAGTAGTCCAACTCTTTGGATCTAACCAAGGAGGTGAGAGTACAAGGAGTCTAGTCCAAAGGTATTGTCTCAATGCCGAAATGACCAATGGAGATAAGGTGAAGATAGCGACAATCACCAACAACCTCATCTTGAGAACGATACTGTTCACTATGGCATGTGTAGTCGGCACGCAAGCCTTGAATGATGCTTAAAAATCCCAGTTCCAATATGCTATCAAATGTTTGACCCCCACCATCTTCAACTAGTGTGGAGGCCTTTTAGCAAACATGAAACGACAACTAACCAAGGGGAAGCATGGACACCTAAAGAAATCTGGGTTCGGTTCTATACTAGTGACCTTATTTTTAGAGCGAGTGCCCCTATTCTGGTATCAATGGGTAGAGGTACCAGATCCTACCCCCCAAGATATGAGACTCGTGAGGTGGATTCAACTGATGCGTCAAGGAGGAACAAGTCAGCACATGCATTATCCACCACAATTCTTCATTTGGCTAGAACGCCAACTACTTGTGGTGGAAGACTATGGTTACGCTAGCACAGATTTTAGGTGGAATCGAGATCTGCCTTTATCACCAGGAGAAAAGTGGATTGATGTAGGTAAAACTTGTTTTTTGGATTTTTCAGGTTTTATGATTTTTTATAAGTGTTAACTCGGACCCAACTTGTGATAAATGTGCAGATGTGGGACTAGAGAGACCACCATGCATGTCGTCAATAGCATGACGAGTTGCACATCAGGTAGTGGGTGCAAACAAGGAGAAAGGGGTAGACCCCTTAGTTGAGATGGAGCGTAATCTGGAGACAATAACTCGTGGAGTTCCTAGAGTATGCCACTATTGATGATGTTCCACTACATTGGCAGAGACACACAGTGGGAGTCTCTGCGAGGCTGCGTCAGTTGTTAGGCTGAGTGATCAGGGTAGTCTCATGCTATCATGAGCACCGTGCAGGCTAATAGTTTATCTAGGTCTTTTACACATTTTGTAGTCTTTGAAAGGCAAGTGTTCTAGAACACTCTATTTTTTTATATTTTGATGTAAAACACTATGGCAGATGTGATAGATATTATATATATATATATATATATATATTATATATATATATATAGATATATATATGCATGTTTTATTTTCTACTTCTGTGTCCATAATCATGATTAGTTTTATAAATGACGCAAATGCCTATCAAGAACAAAATTTTCTAATGCATCTATTAATGTATTTAAATTACACAGAATATGTTGATATGGAATGAAATCAAAATTCCTTTCCAACAATCTAACATGTAGATACATACGCAATATTTGTGGATTTCTTACTGAGTAATGATTGTTTAATTGTAACACAACGAGCTGTGAATCGAACTTGACAACTAAATCCCTAATGCCAAGAGAAACTACTTCTGACAAGAGTTCAATAACTGCACTATATTAAGCAATATTATTGGTTGTTTGACCAAGTCATATACCTTGTAAGTTAATCAGCACACCATTAGGGTCATAGAGTAACCATGCTACAGAAGACAGATTATTTGTGCTACGACAAGCACCATCAACAAAACCAACATAATAGCTTGACAACATCTGCAAACCGAGTGGAACACAAGGATAAGTAGAAAAACACATGTTTACAAAAAAAACAAACACACCAAAAATAAAAAGTGCACACTAGTGAATTAACACACTAATGTACAAAAATTATTACACGAATTTCACATATAATACTTCTTCAGATAATTGATCAACGGAGAATAGAACGAGAGTTTCACCGTTGACATGTCGTGTAAGCATCAACTCAGCCAAATAATAGAGTAAAAGTCATAAAAGGCTATGCCCCCATGCCCCCAGGCAAGTGAGGGTTATAAGTCATAAGATGAAAACCCTATTGTGATAATGGGAAAATGGTAGAGACTCGGCGAAACAATATCATGAAAGGAAGCGAAAAGAACTTGAACTCATAATGAGGAAAAGGTGCCTCTAGTTGAAAAATCTTGACTATTTTAGGATGAACCAAAATGTCAATAAGCAAGGTTGCAGTGATGTTCCCCATATTACCCTACGACAAGACTTCATGCACCATGATAGGTTTCTGAGGTGGAGGTGTAGGATAATGAAAAATAGATGCTTCGAGATAGGAAGGCATCTCATCGAGGCTAGGAAGAAAAGAAGAACAATGATGTAGATCGTTCCATGGAGTTTCATCCAGAGACATGACATCAACGATACTCTTGTCGGTGGGGAATGTCTCTTTCAAAGGATCCAGAGAATCCTAAGAACCAAGCCTGGGAGATGGCACGTAAGTGTCCAAATTCATACTGAAAACAGAATGACTGTCTGAAGCAGCCATCGAAGACAAGACAATTTCTTAATAATTTTGCTCCAATAGACTTAAAGGCATAGCATCACCAAATGAATCAATTTGATCTGCGGTAGGGATAATCTGAGGATCCGTAGAGTCCGAGATCATATTTACCAAATGAACATTCAGAGGTGGGAGGGAAAAATTACCCATTAAAGCAGAGTCTATGAAGAGACCTGCCCCCACACTCTCGTAAGGAATATCAATATTTCCCATGAAAGGAACGTTGTCGTTCGATGAACCAAAATAAAATAAGGACAATTGATCAATGGTGAAATTTTTCCTTCATGAAGAAAAGGAAGCACGCGAAACAAATAAGACACCACAAAAAACATGGCATGGGTCCAGCTTCGCCCAAGAAGAAGGTTGTAGCTGATATTTGCATCTACAAATTCTACTTTTAATTCAACATTCTTTCCTTTTCATGTAATGAGAAAGTTCGTGAGAATACCGTATGGATGTAAACCTTTGTCATCAAAGGCTACCAAGGTGTTTGGAGACTGGTTAAGAGAAGGAGAGCCAATGGCTTTCCAACACGAAACTAACATGATGCAGGTAGAGGCACCTTCATTAATAACCATTTGATGAATCGTCTTTCCTTTGATAAGAACCTGTATTAGAAATGCAATCTCATGAGGAAGACAAGGAATGTGGTTTTCTAGATCGAAAGTAATCAAACTTGAATTATAAGGATCATTGCAACACCTATGGCAGACAACAGTGACTTCTGTTGCATTGGACAGGATGGGAGAGCCTCCAAGGAATACATCAGCGAAGGTGTTTGAGCTAAATCCTCAACAATATTGTAATGTTGCACAACTCTAGCGTTCGGATTAAAAGATGACTTCCGAAGAACACCTTTGGGAGGTGGTCAGATGATGGACTCATAGTTTGGGTGCCCGATATGGATTGGCCCAGAACTAGATGGAGTTGAAGTAGAAGGAACATCATTAGCTTATTTCTCCATCGCCTTCTTAGATGTTGTTTAATAGTCCTTAGTTTGAGTAGCAACCGAGATATGTGATGAACCTTGCATCATGAACACTTGAGAACCTGAGGAAGCAGAGGACTATGGTTGGTCTACCAACTGTGGCTTCTGAGATGGAAGGAATTCTTTTAAGATAGCTCAAGTCACTTTCAACAAGTGATTAACTTCAGAACGTCATGGAAAATCCTTAGTGTAATGATCCTCCTCACGGATGAGGCAAGGATATTTCGGCTTTCTTCTAGAAGCATCATCAACAGATGATTTATGAGGGTCCTGTTTTGGGGCATTGGCTTTGGCATTACCTTTGCCCTTATTTGTACCTTTAGAGGCTTTATCTGCTTCGGTAGACTGGACAACATGTACCTCAGAGGTTTTACCAGGACTGGATGAATTTTTGGAGGGATTATTGGAACTAGTGTTCGAGACAGATTTGTGCTTCGAAGAATCTTTCGAAGAAGTCTAAGATATGGAACCAATCACACCGTCAATAGGTGGTGTATTCGGAGACTTCGATGATGTCAGATCTGATGATGGTCTTGAAGCATTAGGTAACATCTTGTACAATGTGATAGATTGCGAATATACCAAGTCTAAATACTGGGAATGGGATATAGCTTGCTCTTCAGTAACACATCCACCCATAGCTATGTACTTAGCAATCTTGCTAACGAATGATTTTGTGAACCATTATGTCAAAAACTCATTAGCAATCTCAAAATTGATGAGGTGACGTCGACGTCTCCATTCATGGATATGATCAGAAATGTGGGTCGTGGTGTCTTGTTTAAAAGACATAAGAAAATGAGTGTCAGTTTCATATCGAACCAACAATTGGAAATGAGTGAGGAAAGCCATAGTGAGAGAGTTGAAGTCACCATAGGTACTTCAAGGCAATTTGATGTACCATTTAGTGGCATCACCTATAAGAGTTCTCTAAAAGAGTCGAAGATGGATAGAATCATTGACATACGAATTGGAGGATCCTCTTTAGCTTTTCCCTTGAATTTGGGGCAATCGCTCGGAATTTTTGTTGGAATAGGAGACTAGTAAGGCGAATGAAGAATGGGATCATTCATGAGCCTTGAGACATTGGGCAACTCCAACATACCCAAAAAAGGAAAGTTCATGTTAAACGACATATAGGGCCTTTGAGGAGACCCAAACTACGGAGTCCATCCTTATCCATATGGAACCTAATTTTGTCCCCATTGTGGGTTCCCTTGACCGTAAGGTGGATTTGGTCCAGGGTAGGCTTGATATTGTCCTACCGTAGGCCGTTGATAAGCATTGTACGTAGCATACGAGTTATAAGGTTGTTGAACCTATTGACCCTGGACGTAAGGAGATTGACACTGCTGCTACCGCAGGGTTTGACCTTGGCCTTGCAAAGGCTAACCTTGCTGATACACATATAAAGCTTGTTGTTGCCAAGGCTAACATTATTGCTACAAAGGCTAACTTTGCTACTGTAAAGGTTGACCTTGTTGCTGCAACGGTTGGCCTTCCCAGGACAAAGGTTGGGAGAACTGTTGAACAAACTGAGTTTGTGGCTGCAAAGGCTATTGCGACTATGAGAAAGGTTACCCCTGCTACTGTAAAAGTTGCCCTTGCTGCTACAATTCTTTCCCTTGCTACTGCAAATATTTCCCTTACTACAGCGAAGGTTTCCCTTGCTACTACAAAGGTTTTCCTTGTGGTTGCAAGGGTAGCTGGATAGTTCCTTGGGTTATACTCTGAGGGTATTAATAGTTCCCGAATTGAATCTAGCCATATCCTCCAGGAAGAGTGGATTGACTAGGCTTTACATAAGTTCCATCTTAAGGAATGTAAGGCAGATTAACCAAGGCTTGTGAACCATATGGGACATAAGCCTATTGGAATGGAACCTGAGTCATATACGGCTGCTGGTATAGGATGTTACCTTAACCGGATGGACCGGCAAGGTTAGGAATAACACCATAATAAGGTTGATTAACTCCAACCATGTGAGTTTGTAATCCACTCACATTGGTTTCACCTAACACAAGAGGAATATTTGGATCTTCCCCCTAGGCAGTGGCACATTCTGTCCACTTGATGGAGGGGTAGAAGAACTTACTAAGACCTGACCTGAGACAGTCAGTTGAACTGGAAGGGTCGGTTTTAAATGACGAGACAGGTTGTGACAGAATGGTAGGTTGGACAAGAACTGAGGTGACTGCAGCTTGTATAGAAGTTCGATAGGTCATGTTTGGAATGAACGGACCTAATGTAGGCATAGAGTTGGAAGACCAAATGGGGTTTTGATATAATGACGAGGCACTAAGAGTACCCAAAACTAACTAACCTATAGTGGTATCGCCATCTAGCAACATGGGTCCACTATTTTCAGGATAAGTGAGATACGAGACTCTTCCTGTATAAGGAAAGCCCTCTAGAGGAAATTTATATCCTTACTCATCATCCACATGAGGAGTATGGGTAGCGGAAACTTCCAAGGAAAGGAGATTCATTTAGGGCTTTTGACAATCTTGAAATTAATAGGGAATTACTCAAATTTGGTCCAAGAAGCAACTACTTGGGTTCGACATGTTTATCGTGGGAAGTTATTTTTAGAAACAAAAACTTTGCCTTTTCATATTTTAAGAGTCAAGAAAAGCATGAAAAGGCGACTCTAGTCTCCTTTGATGGTTTAGCGAGCTAGAAAGGACAAGTTGCTCGATGATCTTTTCAAATTTAAATAGTTAGAAAAGATCGAAATGACTGCTTGGGTGAATCTATGTAAAAAGAGTACCAAGTAACCATGAAATGCAATATACACCTCAGTAAATAATTTCACCAAGGACTTGACGTACGTGCAGGAAATCTCCTCGAATGTTGCGTTCAGTGTATTAGGTTTATAAGGCAGAAAACTTGGCTTCCTATGAATAAAGGTTTTCAACCTATGGGGGTCTCCATTTATATACGCGACGGTACAAGGTGCACAAGTCCATGCTAGTATTGTCTAATGCCAAAGCGAATGACAGCTGCTAAGTTTTAAAGACGCTGGAACACATCTCTAGGCTAGACCACTAAATATGAACATTAATTTTTAAAATGCTCCTTAGATTAATTGATAGATTTTACAGTTGATCTTGGAATTATGTTTCAATTTAAAGGCCTTAACGATGTTACCTGTTCCTAAAATGCAAAATAGATGATGAAATAAAATCCTTCAATTCGATGAAAGCTATCTATATAGGGAAAAGATCACTCAAATCATGCATCAAACCAAATGAAAAAGTGCATCCATGACAATCTTCAAATGCTAAATGCAAAATATGAAATATGTTCTTTCATATGATAAGCAAATGCAATGCCAAAAAAAATCTTAAAGCAAAATTTCCTAAAGATATAATGATGATTTTTTCTCTTTTTGAAAATGCAAATAATGTAATCTAGTGCAAAATTAAAAGAGAATGCAGGCAAGCCAACAAATATGAAAATCTCTTTCACATCAATGATTTGAATGCAAATCAAAATGCTTTGAAAACTATGAAAAGAATAACATTTTCACTTTCACTCTTCAAAACACAAAATTCAAAGCAAACAATTCCTTTTGATTCCAATGAGACAATCGATTTGTATTCTATCGTTTTTTAAAGAGAACTTAAGCAACTTCCACAGTAACTACTAATGAAAATAAATCAAGACACAAGAACCAAAAGTGATCTGCAAAGGATTTCTGAACACACAAAGACTATTTAACACAGGAAATTCATCTCTCATATCTAATGGGAAGACCAACGAGTGGAGGAAGGTTGACCTAGAAGACCTAGAAACTCTAAAAGGCTAATCAAAATTCAAGCACACTCAAACCAAGTTAAAATACAATTGCAATCAGACAATAAAAGAGTCCATGAAGATCACACGGGTAAATCACTGGGAGAAAGTACACATAATGAAAAACCCTAAATTTCTTAATCCTCTGCAATCATCACACCTGTTAGGAGGAAAGTAGCGATCATCGCTACTATAATTAGCAAACCCACGATATCATCGCGACTGTCAGGGTAAAACCCGTGATGGTCGAGAAAAACAAAGAAGAAAGTCAAAGTCTTCAAGAACAACTGAAATTAACAACCTTCAAGCATCAACCAGAAAGTGACAGTGACTATAGACAAACAATGAAGTCTAAAAATGAATGGTTGATCAAACTCATCAAAATACAAGGTGAAGAAAGGGAAGGAAAGGGTCATGGGCTCCATAGTGGAGTTGCCATTTTGTTGACAAGGTTAATCCTCTCTGCAGACAGATATGATCCATCTAGCCCAATGAGTGGGTCTAGCAACTGAAGTGACAATCAACTAGACATCTTCGTAGATTATAATTGAAAAGTATAACGAGAGGGATGACCTACCTCATTCTGATGCTATTCTGATTTCATTTGTTGAGAGCCTCAAACCTCTTGTGTCACAGATTTGTTCCTTCTCTCAGTGCTTATGTACCTGCACAAGTTATCAAGAGACAACAAAGCATGCCCAAACCAATAGCAAATCTAATAATAACCTACTTAGCTGATCGAGGAATGCCAAGCTAGTACAAACATGAACATATATATTCTGGGAAGATGAACTAGAAGTTGTATATTATTTAAAGAATAAAAGGAAGCTTACAACCATAGCCTTGACGTTGAAAGGCTCTCCTTGAGTGGTAATCCATGTCCAAGCCAAGAAACTCTCCAAACACTCCTTCTTCAAGTCTAATGAATAGCCTCTAAGCACAAGCTCAGCATAAGGCTACAAATCGACATAGACCAACCATTTGGGAATGGGAGAGGAGGAATTTATAGGCTAGGAGAGCAATTTGGGACTCCTCCAAAGATAGGATTAGGCCCACATCTCAAGGAGGTGGCTCATAGGGATAAGACAAAGAGGCCAAGTTAGGAAGATTTGACCTCATCTATCGGTAACCACCTCCATCTCGCTGCCATGGAAGCTTCTAGATCACGAAGCTTCTCATCCTATTTGGGAAAATTACCTTTTTTGGATCATCATGAGTGTGCAAGAGAACAGAGCGATGCCATCCTAGGACAAAGATGGTGCAACAGGCGACCATCCCAATTTTTAGCTTCATAAGAGCGATGACCCATGTTTTAGGGTTTTAAGAGTTGTTTCTTCAAGGAAAGCTCAATACATTTTCCAAGAAAAGTTAAAGGAGGGATATGAGCTATATACATGGATGATTATATTGTATAATGGTCATCATGGAAAATTTTAGGGGCTAATATTCATAAGTGGGCTAATTTTCCATTGTTTTTCCAAAAAACGATTCGTTAATTTCAATTCTTTTCTAAAGATGATTCGCCCAAATTTTATAGTATAAAATTATTTTATCTTAAAAATTGCACAAATTGTATAAATTCTATATATAAAACTATTAGAATTTTTCATGTTTTTACAAATATATCAACAAACATTTTATAATTTGCAATTTAGGGACTAGTAAGATTCACCAAGGTTTCTAAACTTTAAGACAAATTTTCATCCTTAAAATTTTCCCTGATGGTCATGTTTCAGGCGCTTCAGGGTGTGTCATAGGGCAGT
This sequence comes from Pinus taeda, assembly GCA_000404065.3. Classification (NCBI taxonomy): domain Eukaryota; kingdom Viridiplantae; phylum Streptophyta; class Pinopsida; order Pinales; family Pinaceae; genus Pinus; species Pinus taeda. The sequence continues at coordinate 2,961 of APFE030480021.1, read as the reverse complement.
GTAGGAGGTGTGACAAAATATTGTGTAACAGTGATGAAGTGAGGGTATAGGGATATATTGATTCAAATTGGGTTAGAAGTGCAGAAGACAAAAAAAACACCTCAGGGTGTTTCTTTAGCTTGGGTTCGACTATGATATCTTGGTTTAGCATGAAGCAAATTCTGTCGCACTCAGTAAAATAGAGGTGGATTATATCACAACAATATCACAAGTCTTGAAGTAGTGTGGCTTTGAAGACTTCTTATGGTACTATTTGATCAGGTCATTTCATCTAAGACATGGGTAGAGGGAAGTAGTGAATCTCTAGTACATATCCAAATATGAGAAAATTAAAACACTCTCACCAAGCCTCTATCTATAGAAAAGTTTATATACTTTAGAGACAAGTTTGGTGTGATGTAAATGTCTCCCTCATTTAGAGGGAGTGTTGATGTCTTTGCGGGATCTGGTAGACCATCTCCCGAGAAGGCAAACAAACGTGGCTAGTTCATGTTGATTTTTTCAGGGGAGATGGATGCATTCACCTAAGTAGTAATAAAGGTATTTGGTTGGGTCATTCTGATTTGACCAAGGATGTATGTCCCAAGGAAATTTAAAGATTGGACAAATATTCTCTTGAGAAGCTAGAAGGAATTGGCTGGGTCATGTCGATTTTACCAAATGAGATAGATGAAATTCACCTAAGAAGCCATAATGGAGTTTGGCTAGGCCATGTTTATTTGTCTGTGGGTGAATGGTCCAGGGGAAGATCCTCTCCTGAGAAGCCATGAAGGACTTTGGTTGGGTCATGTTGATTTGACTAGAGGAGATTGATACATTTACCTGAAGAGCCATAAAGGACTTTGGTTGGGCCATGATGATTTGGCCAGGGGTAACATGCCCAAGATATTCACATTTCCTACTACAGGATGGAGTGATCTATAGACATGCATGTTAGGAGTCACATTTCCTACTCCAGGATGGAGTGATCTATAGATGTGAATGTGAGGAGTCACATTTCCTACTCTAGGATGGAGTGATCTATAGACATGCATCAACATAGCAAGCTCGTGAAAATTTCTTATGAAGGATAAATTTTAGCTAAGGTGAAATATGTTGCAGCAAAGGAGAATACATCCCTCACTAAGAGGGAGAGTTTATTTTTGTGTAGAATCAAGAGGTATTCCAACATGTCAAAGAGGTCTCCAAGTCGACCTAAGGAAATTAAAATACAAATATATTTTTGGGGCACCAAGTCTGCCCAGGAAGACAAGTTGACTCGTGAAAGGTATTCTTATGATATTAGAGAAATAAAATATTCTTTGTTTGGTTCTGATGTATGTCGGTTATATGGATTGGAAATGGGAGAAAAATCTCTAGATTTGGAGCATGGTTGACTACCGCTAATCTAGTCAAAATAACATCAACCAACAAAGGAAAAAGGTACAACATCTAGTTATTTCTTATTACCTTGAATATGAGGAGATGTATGTGTGTGATATAGGGAAAATACATTGTTCATTTATCATTACTTTCTTGTAGACCTAGAGGAAAGGTCTATGGAGCAACAACTCCTTTTCTAATAGAAAATTTTTATGCAAACAAGGAACTAAAAATTCAACTAGAGGAGATGGAGGTGGTGTGTATAACTTATATTTGGTGATGTAAATAATATGAATGTTCCATATGATTGTGAATTGAATTTATTTACTAAATTTTAACCAATTATATTTGAAGAAGCTATTTCTCATGATGAGTCGAAATTATTAATGTAGGAGTATGATGCTCTCCTCAAGAATGGGACTTAGAAGCTAGTGGATTCTCAATTTGGAACCAAATCAATTGGTTGTAGGTGATTCTATTTTGGCTTGATGGGCCCTGAACCAGGTTCAAGGTTAAGTAGCCAAGAAAATCCCTACACTACGGGCCCTTTCGACATCAATCCATGGAACATAGGCTGGAGTCTCACCCGAAGCAGTATTGGGGGATGTAGGAACCAAGTTTCCACACCCTGAGATGGTTGTGATGTCGGTTATTTTCCCTAACCCTTCCTTCACGCAGACTGATAAGCCCTTTAGGGCTTGTCAAATTACTTCTCTTATTCGTCCTTGAAGCCTCAGTGAAAGTCTCTGATCGTCCTTCGCGGACTCTAAATAGATAGATCAGGCATTTACCCACCTCTGTAATTACTCTTACATCTGTATTTACTCAAATTCACTTAAGTTTAGTTAACTTTAACATACATTATAGTTATGTTCTCGTGAATAGATATTCTTACTTGCATTCATATGACAAAGTAAAATACATAGATTTGCGCATCAATATAGCATTGATTCATAAACCTAGTATTCAACATAACATAATCACAACATTCATAATAGAAGTGAAATAATGGATACATAGATAATTCTAGAATACTTCTGTTTATTGATCATCCATATTTCCAGTATAGACTCTGACTACCCTACGCACACAGATGTAGGGATCTGCACACTTCGCTGCAGACTTCTACCCTAGGCCTATGCACACTTAACTACAGAGCCTCTTCTTATGCTAAGACTCTTCGCTCTTAGCTCTCACAAACCCATAAACTTACTCCGAACTCTACTAAAAACTTGTGAATTCTCTGCTTTAGACTCTTCTAAGACTCCCTTTTTATACAATCCCATGGTCCGCAGACCAAGGGAAGATCTCATCAAGCTGACACAACTATCTAAACTAAGGGTGGAAACCCTTTTTTGACTGCTTACATCTTTGCGATCCATAGCTGTTGTAGGTAAATCCCCTCTGCAGACAAAGGCGATCCCACTAGCCCAAATGGGGTCTAGCAACAATCGAACAACGCTAACACGCAGGTTCCTAATTGCAAAGTAAAGGCCAATGATGAGAGCCTACCTCGAATCCAATCCTTATATTCGTAGAAGGGTCGTCGCTTCCATTCTTTCACTTCAGTTGGTCACAATCCTCACGATCTTCGTGAAC
>APFE030480020.1:21078-43638 GCA_000404065.3 Pinus taeda | reverse complement strand
GAAGCATCTACCATTGAAGATAAACCCTCTGAATCCACACCAAACAAAATTAAAAAGGTCGAGGTGACAGTTGACCCGGTCTTTCCTTCAGAAGGTCCATCTTTAGATGATATAGTCACTTAAGAGAATGAGAACAACACCGTTCAAATTCCTTTCGTAAACACGAACCCCGATGAACATGGGGGCAATATACCCATTCCTTTACCACAGGAAGGAAGTTCGTCAGAGTCGTATCTGGCCGCCTATTCGGTCCCACCTCCAAGCAACCTAGTAGTTTCCTTCGACTAGAATCTACTAGGCAGACCCAGTTTACCGGCTAGTGTACCATTATGAATCATTGTACAAGCTTATAGAATGGTCACGGTCGGTAGAATCATAGATGAAGGGACTTCTGTGAGTATCCTTTCCTTGACTGCTTGGGAAGTGCTTGGTTCGCCATCGCTTCTACCTGAGATGAGAAATATGACAGGCTTCGACAAAGGAACTAGTCGGCTGTTAGGGATCCTTCCAAATGTGCCTATTACTTTGAGAAGGAAAACCATTTATATGAACGTAATGGTAGTCCAAGGACCTCTCAACTATAATCTACTCCTTGGGTGTGACTATATTTATAGCATGGGAGCCATTGTCTCCTCACTCTTTAGAGTAATGTGATTTTCGCATGAAGGCCGAGTGGTCCAGCTCATAGACTAGATTTCGTTCCCCGGCTCACACATAGGTAATAGTCAAATGACATCCCTAAATGGTCTTTTCAGGCAAGGAATGTCTCATCAATCTCTAGTATGTCCACCTAAAGAACGCGAGTAATTCGGGGGACATGATTGAAACCCAGGGGGCATGCACCCTGGCCTGCTCCGGCAGGAAAACTCTAGGTATATGGTAGGTTTCCACGAAGAATATATGACTGGTCTGACACCCTTCCATATAGGAAGATGGGATTAGACTGGAATAAGATACCTCCATTAAAAGATAGGCCTTTCCCGATAGAACAAATGTTTTGTCTGCAAATTGAAGGGTAATCTAGAAAAGGTATGCCTTTCCCGATAAAACAAATGTTTTGTCTACAAATTGAAGGGTAACCTCGAAACTCTACTTCGATATACCTGGGGGCATGCAAACCTTTTTGCGTGCAAGTGAAGAGCAACCATTTATTTACGTAGTTTGTAGATTCTCAACCCTTTAAACTCGTAGGATTGGTCGTTCCTAGCTTGCATAAAGAAAGGACATGGAGCAAAGCTTCGAAAGGTGTAATCTCCATAAAAATGGAATCTATCGATGAGATTTCCTTATTATATGACTAGCACGAGTAGTGTTTATGTGAAGTTCAAGCTCGCTAAAAATTAAACCTAAGCAATGAGCAAATATTTCCCCCAGAGTTTAAGCTCATTAAAAAATGAACCACTCTCCGGTAAATAACCATTGTGAATGCATTATCATCAGCTTTTGAGCCTTGGTCGTGTTGTCATCATCACCTCTACTCTGTTTTAGCCGATCATACGCCTCCATTTGATTGTTTACCCTTTTTGAGGAATACCTACGACGAGTGATTCTGTTAGCCATCCTTGTGACACTGCCATGATTGGAAAATTCCAAACCTTACCTGGAATCAGCTGCTACCCAAAATTATCACTCATTCCTCAAAAAATGAGTCTCCTTTTAACTCTTTTCATCTGACTCATAAAATATGAAAAGATTGCCGAGCGATTGGCCTCTCCAGCTTGTTAAAGCTACCGGAAGTGTTATCCCTCCTCTAGATTTTAATCGTTTTGGACCTGAGGGATTATTACACAAAAATATTGAGCACTTGTCTTGTTCGGCTCATTAAAACTATCGAAAATTCATCGCTTTCATATTATTTAATACTTTTTCGGACTTAAGGTATTATATGACGAAAAAGGACTATTGGGGATTCCTTTCCATCCCTTTTCAGACTCTCTAAAATTGAAAAAGGACTAAGTTATCATTGTCGTTAAACTCGCTAAAATCAATAGCGACAAACTTGTCCATATAGATGAGAACGAGTTTCACTATCGCTAGGCTCATTAAAACATAGCGACGGGTTCGCTCGAAGGGAAAATTATAGAACAAGCATATGTTATCCTCCTCAAGCTTGATAAAAATAAAGAGGTACTGGTCAGCAATGACTTGGGAAAATTGGGAAGAAAACTTGAAGAAACTTCGTTGGTAGTAAGTCGCTCTTGAACATGACACTTTTACTTCAAATCTGAGTTAGGTTGGGTTATTCCGTTCACCAGTCATATCACCATTGGTCCATCGTACCATCCATCTTTGGGGTTAATGCTACCAATCCATTTCAGTGTCATTGGTATGTTCAAGAGAAGTCGCTCAGAGAATTCACCTGTGTCTCATCCACTGCAATACATTCACGCTCCATTCTTTCATGACCGCCACCCTATACCCTATATCATCAGATCGTTTTCACCTCCAAAATCATTTGCTCTATTCCATGTCGTAGATGTGGGATTCATTAAGGCCCTCCTACGATGGGTCACTTCTCGTCGACGTCATCTCATTATCTGAGAGGTCGACCTAGGAACAACGCTTTCAGTACTTTGAAGCTTGCATGCCTTAATGGCAAGTTTATCACTTCCGGTAGCAGGTTTACATCAATGGCCTTCGACCGAAAGATTTTACATGGTGTTCGACACCAAGTCGCATTTTCACACCACGTGAATTGTACTGTCGTACCTTGAGGGTCATCATCATTATCGGTGATTCCTCTCGCGCCTGTTAATAGCTTACATCATTGGCTGGTAATCAGGCGATGTCTTTCCATGTTTGACTCCAGAACATTTTTCACATGGATCGACTTGTACTCCGGGTGAAGATTCAACGAGTTTGACGACCCCGGATCTAGTTTCATCCATCTGGGCTGCGATATATTCAGGGAAATAAAGGCATCAAATGTACATCGTTTCCGAACAGATGATCATCCGAATTAAAGGATGATGACTCCTTTTGAATCATCAGTCTGCTACACAGACGATTGTCTATCCTATGTACATGGAAATGAATTTATAAAGATGAGCATGGGAATGCCCACCTTGGCTAGATCATGAAAAATATTATGAAGATAATTTATTGTATTGTATCTTATTGCAGGTCGCCTTCCAACTCAAAAAGACTTCGGATCCTCATGATAAAGCATTTCACCCGAAATCAAAATATTAATGACCTCATGCTTTAGGGGGCAACTGTTATAGACATTTTTGGGCACTGTGACCCCAATTATATATGTCCATAAACCAAGGGCTTCTAAGTCCCTAAAAGTGTTGCTTCATGCCCTAAAGGAACAAGGTCAGTTAATTACATCATCTCCCAGAATTTCTCCACAGAAAACTTCTCAGAACTGGTCAAAACTGGACCATACAGACTGCCCAGTGCAGAGGGTGCGATGCATCTCACCTGCTCAGTGTAAAAAGTGCGATGCATACTGGAAAGCCCTTCTATAGTGTGTGATGAGCAAGAGTAGACAAATGGCAGAGACAGTTTTCAAGGTGGATGATCGTGGAATCTTCCAAAAACTTCTCCTGTGATACTTGCCTCTCTGAATTCGCCCAGGGATGAGTAAGAGATCATCAATCTCCAAGTGGAATCAAGAACTATCAAAGAGAGGACACTAATCAAAATCCCAGAAGCTAACTCACCCCCCTGCAATCATCTATATATGGATCCCTCATCCCAGAGATTCAGAGGCTGGAATCTTGTATCTTGTAAGGAAGTGTTGTTCGTTTCTTGGTGCAATATAATAGTGTTGGGTGATCTAAGCTTTTCATGAGGTGAAGAATGGCTTTCATGCTTGGAGGATGATGCTGGTCAGAACAATAGGTTGTAATCCTCTTTTTTATTCTTGATATTAATAAAGTTATTCAAGTTTTCCTCCACATTCTTGTATGTTTGATGATATATGCATTTGTGTGGTCAATATATATCTGGTCCTATATTGTTTATGATTGTAGATCTTTGTTCTTCGATAGTATTATGTTGCTTTGATTCCATAGGTACTCTTTGAAGCTGAGTAAGCGAAGAAGGAGTGGAAAAGATCTATCAGAAGGGAGAGGAACCAAAGAAGGAACCAAGCGCAAGACTAAGGTTGGTGTCCTTTGTTCCCCTCTTATCTACTTCTCATAAAGGAAAGCGAAAGTAGTTTTGGTTTGTTTGTTTCTAAGATAGCTACCCGTCTTAGTGGGACTAGTAGCTCTGAGTGGAAACTAGATTTCCCAATAACGGTTGCTCCATGTACTCATCGATCTCTAGCCAGACTTGGTTCTTGGGTCTAGCCTCGATGAGGGAAGCAATTGATGGGATCCTATGCGTTCTCACCATAACATCCAAATGTTTATACAATCGTGCATATGAGGCATGTATGCTGTTGACGAATTAGGTGCGATGTTCATAGTTTTGGATCAACATCCGGACCTTTTTTTTCTTCATCTCTGCCTATGGATTCATCTTCTTGGCTAAGTGAAGTGACACCCCTTTGTACCACATTGTCCACTCTTTCACATGGGAGATGGAAACCTATATGTTATTGAGATTTTGAATAAACTATGTGTTCCACTGATGTAGGTCATGCACAGAGACGACTGCTTTATGCATGGTGAAAAATCCGTCATAGAGCTTCTACATGGTCTGCTCAAGTGTTGATACCTGAGCAAGTATCACTTTCCTCATCTCACCCATTGTGGAAACTATGATCTGATCTTCAAGTTGTTATGTGTTTTGCCTGGAAACTTGGACATTCTTTTTTAGTTATTCATTCTCGACCAACATGAACTTAATAATTGACCTTGTTTCTCCTACATAAGCCAAGATGGCATCAACAAAGGTAGTTGGATGTTCCTGGTGTCTGCCACTATCACCCTTTCCTTGATGAATGCAAGTGATGTGTGATCATTCAAAAAATTCTACCTTTGTGTTTGTATAATCATCATCTATAACCCGTCAAATGATAGATTGTACATGTCCATGACTGTATCATCATCAAGGAGAAAAATGTCTCCTTGCTTGCTTAAGATTTGTTTTGATACTGGAGGTGGTGGATACTGAGAGATGACCTCTGGTGTTCTCGGCATAAGGTCATTGTCTTCATTTTGTGGCTCCTATTCCAACTCCATGTTTATCACTTTGACCAGTTTCTCTGTCTGCTGACCAAGCTCTCGATCCTGCATCTGTTCACCCTCTTCCTCAGTTGCATCGGCATTGTTTTCTCTATCATCGCACCTTGCCTTTGTTCTTCTTCCTGCTTCTGCTTCTCTTCTCTTTCTGTCCTCCTCAACTCATATTCTTCCTTCAACTTCTTCTATGTCTTCTGCAGCTGCTTTTTTTTCCTAGCCTCTACTTTTCTTTCTTTCTTAACTCTTCTCTTTCCCTCTACTGCTCCCTCTTTCCCTCTACTACCAAAGATGTTTCTCCAAAATAAGATCTACCTTCATCTTGCAGCTTTTCTCTTCCTCTAAGTCCTCATAAATATTCATCTTTCCCTTGTCTTATACTGGATTGCTACCTATTGTTGTTGTTGTTGTTTCTTCCTATGTTGTTGTTGTCTGCGGAGGATCTTTCCAATATGTTTCTATATTAACCATTTGATTGAGTCTCGAGGCATTATAACAGTACCACCCAATGTCCTCCTCCACCCAATGAAATGTCCCGTGGATCCATCTAAAGTAAACTCTCACACACTGGTCCTTGCAAATACCGTGGGGATCATATGAATTAAAGTCTTTGGTGTCGAACTCGAATCCTACTATCTCCTTAGCTTCAGCATCTGCATCCTTCAAGCTCTTAATCTTGAACAATCTGATCCATAAAGGAAGAGTGGGCCATGGCACTTTCCTCTTCTTATGTAGTCCTACTAACAACCCTGTGGAGAGGTGATATGAGATCTCTTACATGGCCAACTTCTCAGTGGCATACCTTCATAAAACATGCAAAGGCTTCTCTCCACCATACACTCTAATGGAGGTGCCACCTAGTGAGTCATACCAATCTGCAATGTTCACTATCACCTCCATTGCTTCTTCGGACATCAAAGGGGGATCCTGCTCAAAGATAATCTTCTACAACGAGATGATAAAATGGTCAATTATCTTTTCCATCACTCCTCGATAGTTGCAATCAAAAATAAACTTGCAATAAATGTTGACGACAATCTCCTTTGGTGTCCATGTCCATCTCATGCTAGGGAACTATTGTTGGGCACATATTGCATCAAGTAAGTATGCAGACATGTAGAATATTGCTTTCTCATTCTTGGGTGGATTCTGAGAATTTTTCGCATGGATCTTCAACTAATGAGCCAACAAATTTGACTAGTCGAATGGCTTCCCATCATTCACCAACTGGTATAGCACGACCACCCAACCTTCAAGAAAGGTTTTTGTGTTCTCTTGACTGTATATTTTGTAGGCGAAGATGATCTAGAATTGATAATCCTTCCTAAGATACTTTGTCTTGTAAAAATGATTGGGTGTCTATCTAAACTTTGACGACCCTTTCCCACAACGCTTGAAGATCTCTCTAGTGTTCACAAAGCTATGGGTGGCATAGAAAAATGAGTCCATGCACTTCACTGGCCTCTATCCCGCTGGCACTACTCAAAGTCATTGTATGTTCATCTGTGTGTGAGAAAATCTAGCTAATGATCTCTGCACATTGGAAGATGGGGTATCTGCACGCAACCTTGTATAAGCCTGACTGATGGATGCTAAGGTAAACCTGTCAGTCCTCTAAATATTGTTTGAAGTCCTCTGTAAAAGTATCCTTGATTTTTTACCATGTTAATGTTGTACCCTTCTCAATAAACAATTGTGTCTGCATAGACTGGTAGATTCACTGATATCTACTCAATTTCTTCTCCAGTACTTCTCTTGGTGGTTTCCTTTGGTGAGCTCTCTTGGATGCCATGTTAACTGTATCTGCTAGAGATATGCTCAACAACTGTTGTACCCGTGGGATAGAGAGGACACTCATAGAAAGAAAATGTCAGCTTTAAAACCAAAACAACTTCAAGACAAGACCAAGCAACAAATAGGGATCATGATGGGACAGACTATGCAATTCTAGTTCACAGAGGTCACTAACTTCCTACTAGAACTATGCATTATGTAGTCCTAGTAGTTAGTGGAGAGGCTTGTTGACTGGAACTGCGGAATGCACAGTTTAGTCTTGGTCCAAGATCGGGAGAGACTATGCATTGCACAGTCTTAGTGGCCAAGCAGGGAGGGTTGGCTCTTGGAATTCTGCATTGTGCACTTCAAGCCAGGCCAGGACATCATCTAAACAATTCCAGAAACCAAGACAAAGACCTTGAGCTCCCAAGTTGTGTTGGAAATAATACTGAGAGGGGGGCTGAATCAGTATTTACATTTCGATAATCTTTCATTTCCTAAACATATTTATTTATGCTACTTCTATGAAGTGAACTTGTTCGTACACGCTACTTTGATTAGAGAAACCAACGTATACCTAGAGAACTTATAATTTAGTCAATTTATCATGTGTTAAACCTTAATCAGTGCATCAGTAACTTGTTAAACAGTGCAGTAAAAACATAATAAACCATCACACATAAGCAATGCACATGAACACCAATATTTAAGGTGGAAACCCAATGCAGGAGAAAAACCACCTGTTGTTGTCGTCTCTGTCTACTTTTAGTATTAAGAAAATCTGTTTGCAATCTTGTACTGGTGCAGACTCATACTAGTATGTAGGCACCCACCTGCAAAAGGCTATAACCTTCTCTCATTCTCAGCTTCTACTGGAAGAGAGATACAACCCCCTAGCTCTTGTACTAGCCAATGTGTTTACTAGTACATAGGCGCGAGACTACAGAAGGCTACGACCTTCTCTCTTCCTCTAGGGACCACATTTCATAAATTTTTAGATTGGATGCTCTTGGTACACAAAAATACAAATGAAGGCCTCGTTTCATCAAATTTTCATACCGGACCCATCAGAAACTTTGAAACTCAAACCGCATCAACCAAGAATCAATTAATCTGGATAATCAGATCACTATCACCAAAACACTTTGTTGAACCCAGAAACCTGCATCATCATTCAGAACCAGCTGTAACCTCAAAAATCATGCATGAGAATATATACGCTACTTTACTGAACCCAACATGTGTGTATATGCTACTTCCTTTAACCAAACTGGCATATATCCTTAAAACTACTAAAACATAAAACTTTTGAATCTAGTATGTACCAACTAGCTATATACTGAACATCTACTTTTGATTTATAGAGCTTTACATAGGTAGTAGCAGATATAACCTTTCTTACTTATACAATCAATCAGTCAGTCACCAAACTCCTTATGCATTCAGTTTTACATTCAGATCTAAGAAGACTTCATTGACAGACAACAATAAAACAACAGAATTTATTAGATAGATTTGTCATATCTGAAGAATAGCCTTTTCTTTCGTATACGCTACTTGGAAGAGTAGAACCTGCGTGTATACACACTTTTACCAAGATGAACCATCATATAGATCTGCAAATATTAACTCATAACTTCATTGCTATTCCAGACTTCAGACAAACCCAGATCATGACATTTAAAGAATAAAACAGGTGTACACAATCAGATCTAGCCCAACCAATATCAGATCATTCAATGATAAGCCATTTCAGGTCTCATGATCTTGATCCAACATTGAATTCAAGGTGCACATAATATTTCAAATCAAATCACAAACACAGCCCCTGTAACATCAAATATACTTCAAATAGAAGTATTCTTGAGAAAGCCCTTTTTCTTGCACACTCTGGACTTATAATCTTCTCCTCCATATATAGTTTTAGGCCTTTCTCAATACCTCGAACCAAAACAACTTAGGACCCATGGTATTCTTAGACGAGATCAAATAGTCGTCAATATTGTGGGCTAATACCATGGTATTGACCCCTTGTATTCTTTGCTCTTGAATTTCCTTGATTTTCCAACATATACATGCTTTTCTTCTTTTGAAAGTGTGTATATATGTATATGCTCTTTTTGTTTTGTGAACCAATGTGTATACGATTTTTTGACTAAGTCGACCAGCGTGCACATCTTAAACTACTTTACACCATCCTTTTCCTTCAACTTCTTTATTCTGATCAGTAGACCTTAGTTCCATCTACCTGTTCTTTTGTACCAATGCCCTGTTACATCTAAATAAACCTATTACACTGTGAGTTTCCTTTCATCAAAACTAAACTAACCTATGAGTGATTTGCCATCAAGGACAACACTTGTATCATAATTCCAACAATCTCCCCCTTTGGACTTGATGGCAACCATGATGGTTTTGGTTATTGTAAGATGTAGAAATTGTTAGAGATAACATGTAACACCAACACCAAAACAGTCTCCCCCTTTGACATCAAGAGAAAAGGGCGACCAACCTACTATCCTTCTTTGATATACACTATGATGTCCATGCTCCCCCTGAGTACATGCAGAGTCTACAGAGATATGTTTCAAAATAATAACATGACTCTAGAACTCAACTAAGTGAGTATGACCTCCCTAAGACCAATGACTCATACATACATCAATCACCCAACCAAGTGGGGATACACCAGATTTGACTCATCCAACCAACCAAGTGGGGATATATCAATTGTTTATATATGATCTAAATACAACAATTATTACATAATCGTTATTACATCATCCATCCCAGTCATAGTGGGGAAACAAATTACATCATATGTCCAATAGGACTCGTTCAAATATAGAATATGATAGAAGGAGTCATATCACCCCCTAGATCTTTACATGACTTATGCAACAAACGATATAAATATCTAAAACCATAGCTGAGCTTAGCAACCATAATGCCAACAATGAAAAATGTGTGTGAAGGTTAGTGCTCCCCCTAAACCTATGCATAGTCAACAAGTCATTCATTAAGGCATCTTTTTCAGTTAGATAAAAATCAATGAACAAAGCATATCATGAGAATGTAATCATCAATATCAGACATAGCACCCATATCAGAGTTTGACACACTGTTTTTATGTTAGAAAAATATATATGCTACTTCAGCCACAGAAACCCACGTGTATACGCAACAATACTTCATGAAACCCGTGTATAATAACCTTCCTCTAAAAAATGGATTAATCAGTAGGATGATGCAGCAACTACCCCCAACTTTTGTCTAAGATATTCAAAAGTTTCTCTGGGAATCATTTTGGTGAATATACCAGCAACATGTTCTTTGGATGGAACATACTCCAACTTAACCTTTTGTTCAAGCACTTGTTCTTTTAGAAAATGGTACTTAATGGGTATGTGCTTGGTCTTGGAGTGCGTGACAGGATTTTTCGAAACACTGATGGTACTTGTATTATCACATAGAATGGAAATGGGTGGAGTACACGTGATTTGAATGTCTTGTAATGTTTGCATCATCCAATGTAGTTTTGTGCAGCAAGATGTAGCAACCACATATTTTGCTTCAGCAGTAGATAAGGAAATCGAACTTTGTTTCTTATTCAACCAAGACACTAGTCGTGAACCCATATACAATGCACCTCCACTAGTGCTCTTTTGATCATCGACATTTCTTGCACAATCTGCATCTGTATATGCATGAAGAGTAAGATATATATATTTAGGATACCATAGTCCAAAGTCCTAAGTTCCTTGAAGATATTTGAAAATTCTTTTAACTACCTGGAGATGTGATTCCTTTGGATTTTTTTGGAACCTTCCAACAATTCCTACTACATGAATGATATCAAGTTAGGTACCTGTTAGATAGAGCAGAATCTCGATCATAGATAAGTATGATGGTTGGTTTATTGCTATTGATTCATTGTTAGAACTGAGATTGCATCCTGTTACCATTGGAGTACATACTAGTTTAGAATCTTCCATTCCATACTTCTTCAAGATCTGCTTGAGATATTTTGTTTGTGAAAGGAAAATACCATATTTTGTTTGTTGTACTTGTAGACCAAGAAAATAAGTTCACCAAGTAAGGAAATTTCAAATTCTTGTTGCATTACTGAAGCAAAATTCTAACTCATGGATTCTTCATTGCTACCAAAGATGATATCATCAACATAAACAACAATAATTAGCAGTTTATCCTTTTCAATCTTTGTGTATAAATTGCTATCTGCGGAACCTTTTTTGAAACCTTGTTGTTGTAGATATTTGTCAAGGCAGTAATACTAAGCCCTTGGAGCCTGTTTTAGACCATAGAGAACCTTTTTGAGCTTTCATACGAGTTTTGCATCATTTCCAAGAATGAATCCTTCTGGTTGTTCAATATAAACTTCTTCTTCTAGATATCCATTAAGAAAAGCTAATTTTACATCCATTTGATATACTTTGAATTTTCAAAAACTAGAAAGAGCAAGAAACATCCTTATGGCTTCAAGTCTGGAAAAAGGTACAAAAGTTTCTTCAAAATCTATACCTTCTTGTTGAGCATACCCTTTACAAACAAGTCTTGCCTTATTTCTAATAACTTATCCATTTTCATTCAGCTTATTCTTAAATATCCATTTTGTTCTTATAACATTTTTATCATGAGGTCTAGGAACTAATTCCCAAGTATCATTCTTTTAAATTTGGTCAAGTTATTCATCCATGGCCTTGACCCAACATTCATCTTTGCAAGATTCATTTACATTCTAAGGTTCTATGGAGGATAGTAATGCTAGATAACTTGAGGTCCCTATAAGAGTTCTTCTTGTCTATACTCCACACCATTTTTCTCTTAGAATTTGAGATTCTGGATGATTCTTCTGAACATACTTGGATGGAGCCTTTTCCCTGTTTATTGTATCTTCTTCTGGTGCTTCATTGGCTTCATCTTCTATATCATCTTGATTTGATGTGGGAAATCCTTCCCCATATTCTTCATTGTCATATTCCTCTATTGATTTCATTTGTTCTGGAATTTTGCATGCTTCATCAATTACAACATCAATGCTTTCAACAATTTTACAAAGTCTTATGTTATAAAATTTGTATCCTTTACTTCTGGCTGAATAACCAAGAAGAATTCCTTCGCCTATTCTGGGTTCAAACTCACCAAGTTTTTCATCAATCCTTTTGATGAAACATTTGCTTCCAAAAAATCTAAAGTGTTTTACAGTAGGAGTCTTACTATACCAAAATTCACATGGAGCTTGATTGTTATTTACCCAAAGGAGTTCGGGATCATAATAACTCAAATCTCCACGGGAAGGATACCCCATATGCAATGTGAAAAGCCTTGAAATACTTGTTTCAGAATAGTAGTGACCACAAGAAGCTGGCACTGAAGGACAAGCATTAGAAGATAAATATGGAGAAGGGAAACACAATACCACAGTACTTGAGCAGGTTCACCCAATGTCAGGATGAACTAGGGAGTGTTTGTATTATAGTGGTTGGAGATGATCTTGTAATCCTAGCACTTCTAGGAATTCTGAAGAGTTGGCGCAACTACCAGGATTTAGAAAATGGGAGGGAGAAGCTACCAAATTGTGATCGATTATGGTCTAACTTGGTGCATGAAGAGATAAGGCAGAACACCAACGATGGAACCTCATCCAAGCATGATGATGAGGAGAATTATTCCTTGGCTAGAAAGGCAAAGAAATGGAAAGGGAATAAATCCCAATCCAAAGGAGATTTTGGTCAGGAGGGAAAGAAGAAAGTGTTACACCGGGCAAAACCCTCTTGCGAACAAGAACGATCTCCTTAGATCCTTGGAAACTAGAAACAATCAAGACAATTGAACTGATCCTTTTACTAAGTTGAACTTGTTTGAATTATAAGAAGTATAGCTAATGGATGAGCCTTTTACCTATTTCACAAAATGCTTGATGAAGATCCCTTGTCATGATTTGATACAACTCTTCAATGCTTGATAAAACTTGTAAACATCGACCATAAAAGGATCAAAAGCACATGTGATATAATAATCCAAACAACTTAACCTAATGATCAAGTAAATTAGGAATTGAATTTTCCTCAATAAACATTATAAACAATTGTAAACCGTTCATTATTCCAATAAGACAAATCAATGGGAGAAAGTGTTCATTTGTATTAATCAAAAATTAAGAGGAGCGTTACAACCTTCACCTTGATGCCATGAGGTCCCTCCCAAATGCCTTCAATCTCCTCCTTAGATGACAAGCTTTCCAATCTCAAACCAACAACATAAGTTTGTCTTCTTTGAGTTTTAACCTCTTCAATCCCTCTACCCTCTAGTCATTTTATATGCCAAGAGGAAGAAGTTTCAGATCCAAAAGAGGAGGATGAGACTCCTTCATTGAGGGATTAGGTTACCATGAGAAAAGGGATGAAGATGCATCATATGACGGTTATAGTTCAAATAGTCATCACCTGGAAGCTTTCAACTGGGAAATATTCGACCAACTATGTTTTTAGAATGTACTTTTTATTTTTACTTTCTAGAATTCACTTGTGCGGGTTTATAGCGGAAGAAAAAGCACAACTTTGCACTGTTCTCAGAGTTAATTCTAGCGAATCCACGAGAAACTCTAGAAAAATCAGCACAGGTGGAACTTAACAAGGTGTGATCGTTATTTCCCCAAATTTCCTATCTACTTCAAAATATTTTGGGTTGTTTGACTTTTGAGGGAGCTGGTTCAAACATGTTCACAGATGGTAAAAAGACTCGTAATATGATAAAGTGTCATGGTGACAAATTGACATGTAACAGATTTCCCCCTAAAGTGTGAAGTCTATAGAAACAAGTTTAGAAGATTGAAGCGCTTTATCTTCCAAGGATCAAATCAGAGGCAATGGTCGAAAACTGTAGGGGACATTCAAGGATTTCAATGCATATATATATATATATATATATATCATATATATATATATATATATATATCAAAAATCATCTTCGAGGTAGCCATTCCCATACTCAGAGTAAAGCAAACTCAATGAACAAGCATCGAAAACTAAAATTTATAGATGGTAGACACAGCATGGACCCAGCCATCTCTCTACATAATCGTGAATATAAAATATCCTTGCAACCTAGATTGATGAAACTAGATCCATGATCTTGGTCTCCATCTTTTGATCCATAGTACAAAACTAACCATGGGAGTGAACGTTTCGAACTTGAACATGGAAGAAACCATTTGATTACCAGTCAATGATGTGAACTGTTACCAAATGCGATAGAAACCTCCAATAATGAAAATGGTTCTCAAGGTACTTACAGTGAAATCTATAAAGTGTGAATAGGTGATCTGAAGTCAAACACGTATAGAATCATTCGATCGAAGGCCAATGATGATAACCCATCATCAAAAGGGAGAAACTTGCGATTAAGGCATGCAGGCTTCAATGTACTGAAGGTTTCTAGGTCAACTTCCTTGATAATGAGTTGAAGTCGGTAGATCATAGGAGAGGCTACAACATGAAACGTAATGTCAAGTTTTGAAAATAGTTTGCAAGGACTGACTCAAGGATGGCCAACATGATTGAAGGCATAGAATTTGCAAAGGGGTTTTGAACTAAGGTTGAACTTCTCTTGAACACATAACGACATGACAATGAGTTGGCAGCATTTGACTTAATGATAATACCGTAAACCATGAATACTTTAAATGAGGTTTGATTAACTATAAGGAAAATGGATTTCCCAACCTGGACATGAATGTGATGGAGTGTTGTGGTCAAGAGCGACTTGCTACCTTTTAAAAATGATAATGTAAAATGGACACCTTTTCTCAATTTTCCCCGCCATTACTAGCAAGTACCTCTTTATTTTTTTACAAGCTTGAGGAGGATAACATATGCTTGGACTGTAAGGTCATCCTTCGAATCAGTCCATCGAAGTATTTTTAATGAACTCTAAGAAGGAACGGTTCGGTCCCATTATCCTTAACGAGTCCTATACTGTTTTATTTTTTATGAGCCCAGTAATGAATTAAATCTATGTATTTTTCTTTTAAGAGTTTGAAAAATACATAAAAATGAAACTCATTCAATTCTTTTACCGTAAAATTTTAACAAGCCCAGAGAAAGTAAATCTCGACGTTTTTGAATTTTACGGAGTCAGAAGAAAAAAATAAGTAAACTCCATCAAGTTCTTTTTTGTTAGTTTAGTCTCTAAGGTCTGAAAAGGGATAAAATAATACAAGAGAGAACTCTATTGACCATGTTTGTTCAATGTATACCTTTTTCGTAAAGAGCCCTAACTCAGTCTATAAAAGAGGTAAACTTATACGTAGTGGATGATTGTTCATTTACTTTTATGAGTTTGAAAAAGAAAGTACTCAATGATCTTTTCATTTTGAAAGAGTCTGAAAAGGGTTTGAAAGAAGACTCCATGATTTTCACTTTTCGTAAATTTTTAAGAGCATGAAAAGTGATAAAAGTCTACTAAAATGTCAAAATGATTCATCTTCACTCTGTAAACTATCCTGCACATTTAAACTCAATAACTCGTCATAACTGCTCAAAAAATGTCATTTTCCCTCCAAAAAGGTTTTAAACATAAAATATAATATTTTTTAGCTCCAAAAAACTTGTAAAAGTCGGAAAGGTAAATTATTTTCACCATTTCAATTTTTACCATTCAAGAGCAAAGAGAAGAGTTTTTACCATAAGACTTCCAAGACTGATTCAGAGCTAATCGGTGGATGAAATCGTGCACCATTTCTTCCAAGTAGAAGATCTCTCCTTAACTTAGCTTTTTATCCATTTAGAATTTTATTTTTAATCTTTCATTTATTTTTTTGGGGAAAACCTTTGTTAAAAAAATATGCCCTCGGCCTTGTGCTGGTTCTTTTCATTCGGGCCTACGCAAGCTGATAAAATTTTCCACACAGAAAATCACGGCCGGTGCAGAGTTTTATTAGAAAAATCTGTGCATCTATGCCTTGTCCATAAAATAGTGATCATGCAAGTGTCGAGGGTTTATATTTAAACAGGTTTTGGGCTAAAAAAACATGAGATGAGTTTCTAAAATGATTCTAATCCCTTTAAAATGGTCATTTTCAGGTCATTTAATGCTCAAAATGGACTAGAGGGAAAGAGAGAATGAAGTCAATGATTTGGAAGCTTTGGCAAATCAAGCGACCATGCAAGCTCTCAAGGCTTGTGGCCTCCTGAAACACTGGCTTATTCCTGCGATGAAATCTCAGGTAGATCTGATGACGTGGCTAGTAAGGACCTGGAATGTCCAGGAATAGTGTTTTTTGGTTGTCTATCATCGCGTTACCATTGACACCGATGACATCTACTTCATGACTAGGCTATATCATCGGGGAGCCAATATTTCACTAATCAGGTAGAGGATGGGAGGAGATACTACTGATGGGTATCTATGGTGCTTTTACAGGGATGCATAACCCAAGGATGGGAGAATTGACATTCAGACCATTAACACCTTGCCCCTAAGGACCATTACTTTCACTATTTTCAAATTGTGTGGCAGTGTTTCCCTTCATTTAACAACACGGGAACAGATGCATACGTTCGTGGAATGTTGGGAATCCATGGTGTACAACTCGTGCGAGGTAGTGGTTGTGAACATGAAGGGCTAGTTGACTAGGTGCAAGAATTGAAAACTAAAGAATTTCAGTTATGGTGCCATTTTGATTGATTTTTCCTTAGAGAGGATTCCTATCCTCTAGCCACAGGAGATTTTGGTAGATAAGGGGGGTTCCAAGGATCCACACATGATGAGGTGGGTTGGGGTTCCAAGGATCCACACATGATGAGGTGGGTTGCACGGATGGCACGCCATGGAGGTGATGGACCAGTAGTGAGGTATACTACAGAGTTCTTTGACTAGTTAGGCTAGCATATTATTCCAATTGAGGACTTTATGTATGTTGGATAGGTTACAGTGGTGATCTTGATATCCCACTTCCAGCCGGACCTCAGTGGGGTTATCGAGGTGAGAATTTTTCATTTTGACATATTTACAAATTTTTAAATTTTTTTTTTTTTGTCTTTAAATGATAATTATCTGAAATGCATGTGAAAATGTGGGTCCAACCCAACTAACCAGGCTGAGACGATTTGGTAGACGAGGCAAGCAATGTATAGCAACTACAACAGTGAACCCAAAGGTAGAGGATATCTTGACAGAGCTGGAGCACAACCTTGAGAGGTTGACTTTGAACATCCCAGATACTAGGACTGATGACATTCCTCACACCTATCAGATACATGTAGTTGGGGTTCCATGACCCCTCAAATGTTTGTTGCATCACGTTTCTCGTGCTAGCGTTTGTTATCATGAGCATCATCATGCTTAGTTGTTCTAGTTTCTAGGACCAAATTTTGATTTTTGGTGTTAGCATATTCAAAAAATAAAAGGCCATGGGTCCTTATGTCCTTAGATGACATATTTTGTAGACACACACTTTTACACAAACTTTAATTTAATGAAAAATCTACTACTTTTTCCTATTGTTTATCTTAATCAATGTATGCATGAATATTGCTTTTAATTTACAAATGTTGCAAATGTCTATTTAACACATGATTCAGCAATGCATTTTCCAATGTGTTTAAATATCTCGAAATGTGTTGATATTCGATATAATCAAATTGCCTTTCCAAAATACGAACTTGTAAAAATACTCTTAACATGGTTGGACTCCTTACTATATAGATATAGTTTACATGTAATACCATGAGCTACAAATCTAACCTAACGATAAAATGCTGGATACCAAATGCAATGGCATCAAGTAATAGCTCAATGACTATGCTATATTCTGCTATGTTATTTGTTGTTTGACTATGACATATTCCATGAATAGAAACTAGTTCATCACTAGGTGAATAGATAACCCAAGCTATAGAAGATAAATTATAAGTACTACGACTAGTTCCATCAGCAAATCCAATGTAATTCTAAGAGAACGTTGACCTCTGCAAATCAAGTGTAAAAGCGATATAAGCAGGAGAAGTAGTAGATAACGTAAAAAACATTAACTATCACACATACCTAGAAAAACGGTAAATTATGTACAGATCTTCACCAAAATTTTATGCATAATATATCTTTTGGTAAAGACCATTTCTAGGCTTTCCCAAAGGAATACCATCATAATCAACTAGCTCATAGGCACCTTTATCTAATATGTGTTTTATGATGTAAGGACCATGCCACATGGGTTCGAACTTTCTTGCACCTAACTTCTCATGAGCTTGATCATAAAGCAAGACTAGGTCACATTCTTAATATGAATGAGGATTAGCGTTTTGATCAAACTGAGATTTTGACACATTTTTTGTGCACATTGCTAGCTAGTGTGGCATTACGATGATTTTCATCTAAATGTGCTAAATGTACAAAGCATTCTTCATCTGGAGAGGTAGCAGGTAATAATTCGATAACTAGTTTCAAGGATGGGATTTCACATTCAATGGGTAATAGTGCTTCCAAACCATAAACAAGTTGGAAAGGAGTAAAATTGGTCGATTTTTTTGCAATAGTACGGTAAGCCCACAATGTTGAAAAGAGCATAGAATGCCAGTTTCCTTTATGAATACCAACTATTTTTTGAATAATATTAGTTATAACTTCATTGACGTCTTTGACCTGACCATTAGCTTGTGGATAATATGGAGTAGATCTATCATGGCGAAGTCCGAGCTATGCAGATAGTTTGACCATCATAAAGTTACGAAAATGAATATTGTGGTCTATAACAACAACTTGTGGGACACCAAACCAAGAAATCACATTATTGAAAATGAAAACTATTGTAGATTCATTGTTGTCTCTATATGTAGGCATCATCTCGCCCAATTTTATAAAGTAATCAACTAAAAGGATAATATACCCATGCCCCTGTCCAAGTGAGGGTTACTAGTGATGAAGTTGATGCCCCATTTGGAAAAAGGACTGACAGTTATGGTAGGGTGAAGAGGAGCTAGAAGTGCTTTCATTTTTCGATCATAGATTTGGCAATTATGGCATTTGCGGACTATAGTAATGCAATCTTTAAGCATTGACAGCCAAAAATATCCATCACATAATATCTTTTTGGCAGTCGCATAACCATACATATGACCACCACATGCTCCAGAGTGGCAGTCATTTAATGTTGTTTCAGCCTCCTAGAGATTCAAACAATGTCGAAATATAGAATCGATACTGCGATGGTAAAGAGTGTTGCCAATAATATTATATTGTTGGGATTGGTATCAAATTCGATGATGATAAGTTTTGGATAACTTGGGCCTAAATGTTTTTGTTTGGAGATATATAATGATATCTCCATACCAGGGATCTAGCGTACTAATAGGAAAGAGATATTCGTCAGTAAAAGAATCTTTTGTTACAATTTCTATATCAGTATGAGGAAAGTCACACAATAGTTCGATGAAAATCAAAGATTTCTTTGATTTGGATTTTTCAAATTCCAAATCAAACTCTTGTAAGATAACTACCCACTTGGAGTATTTCTCCCCTAGAAATTGTTTAGTGAGAATATACATCATAGGGTTGCAATCTGAAATCACAGGTTTTTTTCAAAGAAGTATATAGTGATGGAATCGTTGAACAACTTGTATAGCTTCCAAGACTAGCTTCTCCACATGTGCGTATTTAATCTTAGTTTTAGTGAGACTCCTACTCAAAGAGTAAATCACGTATTCACTGCTAGAATCATCCTCTTGGACTAAAACCATGCTAATGGTGGCATCAGACACAGTTAAGTATAGAAAGTAATCTCATTGATAATCAGGTAGATGCAGTAATGGCACATTGGTCAATCCATGTTTTAATGCATCAAAATATTTATCAGCAAGCTCATCCCAGAAATATGGAATGCCCTTTTTCAACAGTCGAGTAAAACCTTGGGTTAGTTCAACATAATTGTGGGTGAATCTATGCAAAAAGTTTTATTTCCCTAGAAAACTTTGGAGTTGAGTAAGGCTAGAAGGAGCAGAAAAATTTAGAATTGCCTCTAACTTTAGGGGGTTGACATGAATTCCTTCTTTCAAAATGATGAAACCTAGAAGTCGACCTGATTGTACACAAAAAACACATTTGTGCAGATTCAAGTGAATATTGTAATGCTTGCGCCTAATGGAAATTTCTTTTAAGTGCAATGGATGACCTTTCCTTTTCATTGAATTAGTTGGTAGGTCACGTAAATAAGGCTGAACAATATTCTTGATATCGTGGAATGCATAAGACATTGCTGGCTAAAAAGTCGCGCCAATGTTTTTTAAGCCAAATGGGAGTTTGCGATAAGAAAAAGTTCCCCATGGGCATATAAATGTGGTTTTATATTGATCAGTAGGGAGTATGTTGATCTAATTGTAGCCAAAAAATCCATCTATGAAGGAAAAAATTTCATTCTTGGCACAATCATCGACAATTTTATCGATATACGAAGTTGGATAATTTTCCTTAGGACAAGCTTTATTAATATCTCGAATAGTTCCTTGTTTTTTATTAAAGGAACAATATTTGATACCCAAACAGTTAAAGGAATGGGGTAGATGAATCCTTCTTTCAACAATTTTTCAACCTCAATCTTGATAGCGACAACTTTTCGTGGATGTATAGGATGTAATCATTGTCTAACTGGCTTATCATCCGAATAAGTTTTTATTTCATGTACAACTATGCTAGGGTCAATTCCTGGCATTTCTTCGTATGACGAGGCAAATATGTCGTGGAATTCCTAAAATAGGGCTTTGTAAGTTTGAATCTCTTCTAAAGAGCAAGAAGCTCCTATATGAATATTTTTCAGTTATCCCAGGTTTCACTGAGATATCTATGGGTATCATTGCCAATATGTTCCCTAAAGTATGTTCAAAACTGGAAGAAAGATATTGGACATTGAGAATCAATAAGGGTCTCAGATGAAAACATAGACAAGAAATTATTCTCAATTTTGTCAAAGGATAGCAAGAAGGTTGAACGATGATGAGTATTGTTCCGTGGAATTTCTTCCAAGGTCATAACTTCCATAATCCCCTCATCACTTAAAAAATATGTGCTAAAAGGATCAAGCATAGAGATTGGTTCCAAGCATGACAAATGAGAATATTCATCAATAATAATATTCATTCGATTGTCTTCAAATGTTGATGAGTTGGAAAAGAACTGAATTTCCTCATAGGCTAACTCAAAAGGGCTACGAGGAATTGCATCGCCATATAAGATCAATTTTTATTACGAAGGTACTTTCCATAGATCTCCTAATCTGAAAGTACTCGATGTAATAATTTTAATATGGGCATCATTATGAAGGAAATTGGGTTAAGGGAATGCAAAAGTTCCCATCAAAGATGAGTCTTTAAGAATACCAACACCAACTTCTTCATACACAGTGGTTGATTTTCCAACAAATGGGATATTACCAGTGGAATTAGGGTCTAAGATAGAGTAGGATAATTGGTCTACTTTCCCAATTATTCCTTTGTGAAGAAACATAATCATCCTAAAATATGATGAGACTATTGTCCCCGTGGCATAAGTCCATCTCTGACAAAGAAAAAGGTTATAATCAAGTTCAGAATCAACAACCTAAGCACCTATTGCAACCATTTTTCCCTCTAATTCCATTGGAAAATCATTTAGAAGTCCATTCAGATGAAAACCTCTTCCCTCAAAGGATTCCAAAGTCATGGGAGATTGATTAATTGTTGGAGAACCCAAAGCTTTCCAATAGGCAATGGACATAATACATGTCTATGCTGCTTCGTCAATCAATGTTCAAAAAAATCATCGAGTTTTGACATGAATTGGTTTTTGAAAAGCTAGTTGGTGCGGGAGATGCAAGACATGATTTTCGAGATCGAAAAAAAATAAATTAGAGCCATGAGGATCTACTACTCCTATGGCTGATAATAATAATTTACCTTGTGTTGGGAAATTTTGTAGCACTTCAAGAGAAGACATTGTCGAAGGTGACATAGCAAAATCTTAGATGATGTTATCGTTCTAAGCATCCCTAGCATGAGGGTTAAAGGCTGACTTTCGAAGTATACCTTTAGGAGGCAGAAGAATTATCATATCGAGGTTTGGTTTTTCAATAAGCAACAGTTCAGAAGAAAGAGGAGTAGATGTGGAAGTTTGACCAGCTGGATTGGAGTCATCTCCATCTTCATTAGGACTCTTTGACATGTAATCTTTAGATCTCATTGTTACCATAACTTTAGAAGACATCATCATGATATCTGTCGATGGGGATGAGGACGATTGGTCTTGAGAAACCATTTACTATCTTGGGGAGGAAAAGGATTCTTCAAAACAATCGGTGTGGGTGAACTTTTGATGAATTTGGAAACTTTGGGACGATGTGGACACTCCTTTGTAGGTTTTAACCCCGTACAGAAATTACCTGCATACGAATTCTAACTCACAGGAAAAATAAAAATG
The DNA here is from genome assembly GCA_000404065.3 of Pinus taeda. NCBI lineage: Eukaryota > Viridiplantae > Streptophyta > Pinopsida > Pinales > Pinaceae > Pinus > Pinus taeda. The sequence continues at coordinate 21,262 of APFE030480020.1, read as the reverse complement.
CGGGAGAATAACACATAAAACACATATGCACAGAGATTTCCCACTGGATCCCAAAAACGGGACTACCAGCTTTTTTTTCATTATGTTCCTTTCAATTTTACAATACATATTTATACATGCCGAAGCATCCAATACCATGGACCGAAAACCATCGCGTCCAAAACCATGGACCAAAAACCATCGC